>JAUCBJ010004655.1:0-69987 GCA_032718475.1 Nemertoderma westbladi
TACAGGGTTCCATTGGTTTGGAGGGGAAACGCACTCAGTATACAGGGTTCCATTGGTTTGGAGGGGAAACGCACTCAGTATACAGGGTTCCATTGGTTTGGAGGGGAAACGCACTCAGTATACAGGGTTCCATTGGTTTGGAGGGGAAACGCACTCAGTATACAGGGTTCCATTGGTTTGGAGGGGAAACGCACTCAGTATACAGGGTTCCATTGGTTTGGAGGGGAAACGCACTCAGTATACAGGGTTCCATTGGTTTGGAGGGGAAACGCACTCAGTATACAGGGTTCCATTGGTTTGGAGGGGAAACGCACTCAGTATACAGGGTTCCATTGGTTTGGAGGGGAAACGCACTCAGTATACAGGGTTCCATTGGTTTGGAGGGGAAACGCACTCAGTATACAGGGTTCCATTGGTTTGGAGGGGAAACGCACTCAGTATACAGGGTTCCATTGGTTTGGAGGGGAAACGCACTCAGTATACAGGGTTCCATTGGTTTGGAGGGGAAACGCACTCAGTATACAGGGTTCCATTGGTTTGGAGGGGAAACGCACTCAGTATACAGGGTTCCATTGGTTTGGAGGGGAAACGCACTCAGTATACAGGGTTCCATTGGTTTGGAGGGGAAACGCACTCAGTATACAGGGTTCCATTGGTTTGGAGGGGAAACGCACTCAGTATACAGGGTTCCATTGGTTTTGAGGGGAAACGCACTCAGTATACAGGGTTCCATTGGTTTGGAGGGGAAACGCACTCAGTATACAGGGTTCCATTGGTTTGGAGGGGAGACGCACTCAGTATACAGGGTTCCATTGGTTTGGAGGGGAAGACGCACTCAGTATACAGGGTTCCATTGGTTTGGAGGGGAAACGCACTCAGTATACAGGGTTCCATTGGTTTGGAGGGGAAACGCACTCAGTATACAGGGTTCCATTGGTTTGGAGGGGAAACGCACTCAGTATACAGGGTTCCATTGGTTTGGAGGGGAAACGCACTCAGTATACAGGGTTCCATTGGTTTGGAGGGGAAACGCACTCAGTATACAGGGTTCCATTGGTTTGGAGGGGAAACGCACTCAGTATACAGGGTTCCATTGGTTTGGAGGGGAAACGCACTCAGTATACAGGGTTCCATTGGTTTGGAGGGGAAACGCACTCAGTATACAGGGTTCCATTGGTTTGGAGGGGAAACGCACTCAGTATACAGGGTTCCATTGGTTTGGAGGGGAAACGCACTCAGTATACAGGGTTCCATTGGTTTGGAGGGGAAACGCACTCAGTATACAGGGTTCCATTGGTTTGGAGGGGAAACGCACTCAGTATACAGGGTTCCATTGGTTTGGAGGGGAAACGCACTCAGTATACAGGGTTCCATTGGTTTGGAGGGGAAACGCACTCAGTATACAGGGTTCCATTGGTTTGGAGGGGAAACGCACTCAGTGTACAGGGTTCCATTGGTTTGGAGGGGAGACGCACTCAGTATACAGGGTTCCATTGGTTTGGAGGGGAAACGCACTCAGTATACAGGGTTCCATTGGTTTGGAGGGGAAACGCACTCAGTATACAGGGTTCCATTGGTTTGGAGGGGAAACGCACTCAGTATACAGGGTTCCATTGGTTTGGAGGGGAAACGCACTCAGTATACAGGGTTCCATTGGTTTGGAGGGGAAACGCACTCAGTATACAGGGTTCCATTGGTTTGGAGGGGAAACGCACTCAGTATACAGGGTTCCATTGGTTTGGAGGGGAAACGCACTCAGTATACAGGGTTCCATTGGTTTGGAGGGGAACGCACTCAGTGTACAGGGTTCCATTGGTTTGGAGGGGAGACGCACTCAGTATACAGGGTTCCATTGGTTTGGAGGGGAAACGCACTCAGTATACAGGGTTCCATTGGTTTGGAGGGGAAACGCACTCAGTATACAGGGTTCCATTGGTTTGGAGGGGAAACGCACTCAGTATACAGGGTTCCATTGGTTTGGAGGGGAAACGCACTCAGTATACAGGGTTCCATTGGTTTGGAGGGGAAACGCACTCAGTATACAGGGTTCCATTGGTTTGGAGGGGAAACGCACTCAGTATACAGGGTTCCATTGGTTTGGAGGGGAGACGCACTCAGTATACAGGGTTCCATTGGTTTGGAGGGGAACGCACTCAGTATACAGGGTTCCATTGGTTTGGAGGGGAAACGCACTCAGTATACAGGGTTCCATTGGTTTGGAGGGGAAACGCACTCAGTATACAGGGTTCCATTGGTTTGGAGGGGAAACGCACTCAGTATACAGGGTTCCATTGGTTTGGAGGGGAAACGCACTCAGTGTACAGGGTTCCATTGGTTTGGAGGGGAAACGCACTCAGTATACAGGGTTCCATTGGTTTGGAGGGGAAACGCACTCAGTATACAGGGTTCCATTGGTTTGGAGGGGAAACGCACTCAGTATACAGGGTTCCATTGGTTTGGAGGGGAAACGCACTCAGTATACAGGGTTCCATTGGTTTGGAGGGGAAACGCACTCAGTATACAGGGTTCCATTGGTTTGGAGGGGAAACGCACTCAGTATACAGGGTTCCATTGGTTTGGAGGGGAAACGCACTCAGTATACAGGGTTCCATTGGTTTGGAGGGGAAACGCACTCAGTATACAGGGTTCCATTGGTTTGGAGGGGAAACGCACTCAGTATACAGGGTTCCATTGGTTTGGAGGGGAAACGCACTCAGTATACAGGGTTCCATTGGTGTGGAGGGGAAACGCACTCAGTATACAGGGTTCCATTGGTTTGGAGGGGAAACGCACTCAGTATACAGGGTTCCATTGGTTTGGAGGGGAAACGCACTCAGTATACAGGGTTCCATTGGTTTGGAGGGGAAACGCACTCAGTATACAGGGTTCCATTGGTTTGGAGGGGAAACGCACTCAGTATACAGGGTTCCATTGGTTTGGAGGGGAAACGCACTCAGTATACAGGGTTCCATTGGTTTGGAGGGGAAACGCACTCAGTATACAGGGTTCCATTGGTTTGGAGGGGAAACGCACTCAGTATACAGGGTTCCATTGGTTTGGAGGGGAAACGCACTCAGTATACAGGGTTCCATTGGTTTGGAGGGGAGACGCACTCAGTATACAGGGTTCCATTGGTTTGGAGGGGAAGCGCACTCAGTATACAGGGTTCCATTGGTTTGGAGGGGAAACGCACTCAGTATACAGGGTTCCATTGGTTTGGAGGGGAAACGCACTCAGTATACAGGGTTCCATTGGTTTGGAGGGGAAACGCACTCAGTATACAGGGTTCCATTGGTTTGGAGGGGAAACGCACTCAGTATACAGGGTTCCATTGGTTTGGAGGGGAAACGCACTCAGTATACAGGTTCCATTGGTTTGGAGGGGAAACGCACTCAGTATACAGGGTTCCATTGGTTTGGAGGGGAGACGCACTCAGTATACAGGGTTCCATTGGTTTGGAGGGGAAACGCACTCAGTATACAGGGTTCCATTGGTTTGGAGGGGAGACGCACTCAGTATACAGGGTTCCATTGGTTTGGAGGGGAAACGCACTCAGTATACAGGGTTCCATTGGTTTGGAGGGGAAACGCACTCAGTATACAGGGTTCCATTGGTTTGGAGGGGAAACGCATTCAGTATACAGGGTTCCATTGGTGTGGAGGGGAAACGCACTCAGTATACAGGGTTCCATTGGTTTGGAGGGGAAACGCACTCAGTATACAGGGTTCCATTGGTTTGGAGGGGAGACGCACTCAGTATACAGGGTTCCATTGGTTTGGAGGGGAGACGCACTCAGTATACAGGGTTCCATTGGTTTGGAGGGGAGACGCACTCAGTATACAGGGTTCCATTGGTTTGGAGGGGAAACGCATTCAGTATACAGGGTTCCATTGGTTTGGAGGGGAGACGCACTCAGTATACAGGGTTCCATTGGTTTGGAGGGGAAACGCACTCAGTATACAGGGTTCCATTGGTTTGGAGGGGAGACGCACTCAGTATACAGGGTTCCATTGGTTTGGAGGGGAGACGCACTCAGTATACAGGGTTCCATTGGTTTGGAGGGGAGACGCACTCAGTATACAGGGTTCCATTGGTTTGGAGGGGAGACGCACTCAGTATACAGGGTTCCATTGGTTTGGAGGGGAGACGCACTCAGTATACAGGGTTCCATTGGTTTGGAGGGGAGACGCACTCAGTATACAGGGTTCCATTGGTTTGGAGGGGAGACGCACTCAGTATACAGGGTTCCATTGGTTTGGAGGGGAGACGCACTCAGTATACAGGGTTCCATTGGTTTGGAGGGGAGACGCACTCAGTATACAGGGTTCCATTGGTTTGGAGGTGAGACGCACTCAGTATACAGGGTTCCATTGGTTTGGAGGGGAGACGCACTCAGTATACAGGGTTCCATTGGTTTGGAGGGGAGACGCACTCAGTATACAGGGTTCCATTGGTTTGGAGGGGAGACGCACTCAGTATACAGGGTTCCATTGGTTTGGAGGGGAGACGCACTCAGTATACAGGGTTCCATTGGTTTGGAGGGGAAACGCACTCAGTATACAGGGTTCCATTGGTTTGGAGGGGAAACGCACTCAGTGTACAGGGTTCCATTGGTTTGGAGGGGAAGCGCACTCAGTGTACAGGGTTCCATTGGTTTGGAGGGGAGACGCACTCAGTATACAGGGTTCCATTGGTTTGGAGGGGAAGCGCACTCAGTATACAGGGTTCCATTGGTTTGGAGGGGAGACGCACTCAGTATACAGGGTTCCATTGGTTTGGAGGGGAAACGCACTCAGTATACAGGGTTCCATTGGTTTGGAGGGGAAACGCACTCAGTATACAGGGTTCCATTGGTTTGGAGGGGAAACGCACTCAGTATACAGGGTTCCATTGGTTTGGAGGGGAAACGCACTCAGTATACAGGGTTCCATTGGTTTGGAGGGGAGACGCACTCAGTATACAGGGTTCCATTGGTTTGGAGGGGAGACGCACTCAGTATACAGGGTTCCATTGGTTTGGAGGGGAAACGCACTCAGTATACAGGGTTCCATTGGTTTGGAGGGGAAACGCATTCAGTATACAGGGTTCCATTGGTGTGGAGGGGAAGCGCACTCAGTGTACAAGGTTCCATTGGTGTGGAGGGGAAACGCACTCAGTATACAGGGTTCCATTGGTTTGGAGGGGAAACGCACTCATTATACAGGGTTCCATTGGTTTGGAGGGGAAACGCACTCAGTATACAGGGTTCCATTGGTTTGGAGGGGAGACGCACTCATTATACAGGGTTCCATTGGTTTGGAGGGGAAACGCACTCAGTATACAGGGTTCCATTGGTTTGGAGGGGAGACGCACTCAGTATACAGGGTTCCATTGGTTTGGAGGGGAAACGCACTCAGTATACAGGGTTCCATTGGTTTGGAGGGGAGACGCACTCAGTGTACAGGGTTCCATTGGTTTGGAGGGGAAACGCACTCAGTATACAGGGTTCCATTGGTTTGGAGGGGAGACGCACTCATTATACAGGGTTCCATTGGTTTGGAGGGGAAACGCACTCAGTATACAGGGTTCCATTGGTTTGGAGGGGAGACGCACTCAGTATACAGGGTTCCATTGGTTTGGAGGGGAAACGCACTCAGTATACAGGGTTCCATTGGTTTGGAGGGGAAACGCATTCAGTATACAGGGTTCCATTGGTGTGGAGGGGAAACGCACTCAGTATACAGGGTTCCATTGGTTTGGAGGGGAAACGCACTCAGTATACAGGGTTCCATTGGTTTGGAGGGGAAACGCACTCAGTATACAGGGTTCCTTTGGTTTGGAGGGGAGACGCACTCAGTATACAGGGTTCCATTGGTTTGGAGGGGAGACGCACTCAGTATACAGGGTTCCATTGGTTTGGAGGGGAAACGCACTCAGTATACAGGGTTCCATTGGTTTGGAGGGGAAACGCATTCAGTATACAGGGTTCCATTGGTTTGGAGGGGAAACGCACTCAGTATACAGTGTTCCATTGGTTTGGAGGGGAAACGCACTCAGTGTACAGGGTTCCATTGGTTTGGAGAGGAAACGCACTCAGTATACAGGGTTCCATTGGTTTGGAGGGGAAACGCATTCAGTATACAGGGCTCCATTGGTTTGGAGGGGAAACGCACTCAGTATACAGGGTTCCATTGGTTTGGAGGGGAAACGCACTCAGTATACAGGGTTCCATTGGTTTGGAGGGGAAACGCATTCAGTATACAGGGTTCCATTGGTTTGGAGGGGAAACGCATTCAGTATACAGGGCTCCATTGGTCTGGAGGGGAAACGCACTCAGTATACAGGGTTCCATTGGTTTGGAGGGGAAACGCACTCAGTATACAAGGTTTCATTGGTTTGGAGGGGAAACGCACTCAGTATACAGGGTTCCACATGGTTTATATACATGGTTTACTGTAAAATTGATTTTCTTATTTGTTTTTACAGTCGTTCTTGGGAATTCAGTATTTTAATGTTAATTCGATTTACCGATCTGTTAATAATTAAATATTGCTATATATGTAATAGTAAAATAAATTGGATGAGGGGCGCCATATTAAATAAAAACAACTACAATTAATCATGAAATATTGGAAAATCTCAATCTATAGTAAACCTGAATGATTTACCTAAAAAAATTGAATGATTATTGATTGTAGACCTATGGAAAAACGTCAATTAAAATATATTTTTAAAAAGAAAAAAATTTTTAAAAAAATTTTTTTTTTTTCACCATTCCAACTATTCATTGTCCGACAAGATGTGCAGATACATCCTGTCGGACAAGATCCAATATCAATTTGGGATCGTTCACGTGAACAGAGTGGAAAAGTCTGAGTATCTATTTTATATCTTCTGTATATATTTTAGTCGACATTTTTTTTAGATTGTTTCATTTACAATGGGGGGTCTGTATGGAGGTCACCTTGAATATGACGGTGTGGCAGCAGTTGAACTCAATGTTGGCATGTTTTTTAACGGTCCACACCTTTGTGGACTCTGCGGCAACTGGGATTTCGAGCCATTTAATGACTTCTTGAATCCAAATGGAGAACCCGTAGTAAGTTATAATAGTGTTTATGTTTTTTTTCTCTACTGATATATTTTTATAATGTAGTAAATATTTATTTTGAACCACATTTCCATAGGTAACGTTGAACTAGTTGAAAAACAAGTGTTTCTGTATAATATATACATATGTTCCACGTTATGTCTAACTAATTATGATGTATGATCGGGGAGGTGTGCACATTATTATGAATTAGTGTCAACAATCAACACAACACAACACAACACTTACTATAGGAGATATATATGTAGGAGATTGCCACAAACATTAATTATTTTAGTTAGATATATTTTTGTAAAACTCATACAGACCAGTAGGTTGAATGCAATCATCCTTCTCGTATGGTAAATCAAACTTATCAGAAACATGGTTATATCAGCTATATCAAACATTCGTATTTTATGCAAATAATAAATAATAATGAACTAATTATTTACATATACTGATTGAAATTTAGAATCACCAGGAATTTGTTGCTGCTTGGTCCCTCGGCGATTGCGATCCTGCTGATGTACCAGGCGGTGTGTGTGATTCGCTCACATCCTCGGAAAGACACGCTGCTGCAGAACACGAGGTTAGAATCAAAAAATTTACTTTATTTGTTAATAATTTTGTTTAAGTACAATCAGAACATTTCTTTTATGAAGAAATTATGTTATAATCGGTGAAAGTCTAACGAGTTGCCTAATTAATTTATTTGTAATTTATTTTTGTGTTTTTAATCTTTGTTGGAGAGTTGAATTTAGATATGCTAACTGTGATAACAAAAGCACGATGTCTTGAGGTTAATGTCAAGCTACTAATTAATATATAAGCTTATCATGGTTGTGCTTCACTTACACATCCTAGTTTACAGGAGTGTCATTCCTATCCATATTTAAAACTAGCCCAGACGGGAGTTTAGCCACTGGACTTCAATTCACAGATCACCATCTGGAAATATATAAAATTATTAAGAAGCTCTTAGCTTCTTTCCTGTCTCAATTCGATTCGATTTTTGGACAACATGGTGATGGTGAAGTAAAAAAAACGTGTTCTGGTATTTAGCTCCCTGATTGGCTAGAGCTACAATAAGGCCTGGCCTGCTATACTACAATAATATACTATTAGTAGGCACACTGGGAAAGGCTATTCAGCTGGCGGGTTAATTAATACATTACAAACTTGTGTAAGCCTACTACAGTACAGTAATATAATATTAGTTGGCACACTGGGAAGAGCTATTCAGCTGGCGGCGGGATAATACATTACATTATAAACTACTACCATAACATATAACATAGGCCTACTATATTACAATAATATACTACTAGTTGGCACACTGGGAAGAGCTATTCAGCTGGCGGGATAATACATTACAAACTACTACAATAACATAGGCCTACTATATTACTGTACAATAATATACTATTAGTTGGCACACTGGGAAGAACTATTCAGCTGGCGGGATAATACATTACAAACATCAGATTTGTTGACCCCAAAAACCTTTTAATCCCAAAAAACTACTCAGCCATATGATAAACAATTGCGATTTTTCAACTAACAAATAAATTAATTACACCTAAATCCAATACAGCAATCCAAATTGTAATATGTGAAAAATTATCGCTAATATAACATTAGTGGAAAATTATTACATTACCCTGCAGTGGAATTATATTTTGCATTAGTTACATTAATTTATCGGTATTTTTTTATCTATTTAAATTTTTGATGCGATTTCTAGTTACCGATATATAGCAATTAATGTACAACACGCCAGTGTAAATATTACTCATTCCCCATTCAGTCACAGATAGACAGATCGGCTCGACTATAGTATTAATTCACTAATTTAAATTGCATCACCAACCAAATTGTATCAGTAAAAATTATTTTTTTGACAATTGATTTTTTTGTATTACTTCTCAGTGCCCCAGTTTTCTCATTGTAGGCCTATAATTCGATTGGTGCTGCTCCTGCATCTGTTGTCTGTTATGGACGCAACAACTTCCTCTCTTACGAAAATACCAAACAGTACGTTCGTATCAAAATCGGTTTCATTTGTCTGTAGCCGCATGAAACTGTATCGCATCAATGATCGAACTGCTTTTGGAATCAAAGCACATATTTGAAAATTGATAATTTTGTGTCCAAGCCGATTTGAAATCCTCATAAAGTTATGCTACAGATGAATAAAATCAATTAATGTGAGAAATTAACCCAAGGAGGGGGAGGGTTCCCCCTTAGCGGCCGTCCAAGTATGACGTCAGCACTTTAGGGGTGGAGGGGGGTTGGGAAAATCTGATGACGTGCTGATGAGGGGAGGGGAGGGGGTCAGCCAAAATCTGACGTCAGCATGTTCATTTATAGGTGCTAGAAGAGGTATAGCAGAAGAGTAAATAGCTTCGAAGGCCCGTAGCACGACCTTCTGTTTCAGTTACCAGTCACCATCTTTCAGTGATTAGGACGCAAAATTTTTTTTAATCTGATTTAGGGGAGGGGGGTGGGTCAACGCCTATCTGATGACATCTGATTTAGGGGAGGGAGGGGGTCAACATTTTGGTGAAAAGTGCAGACGTCATACTTGGACGGCCCCTTAAATATACTTTGAGTAAAACTTAAGGTGGCGTAGTCCTAGATGATTTATTCTAAATGGTGTTCCTGTTGTGGTTTCACCACATTTTTGACTATTCAATGGTAACTACTGTTTAGTGGTTTGGCTCTGGTTGAATTTCCCCTGATTTGTGAATAATAAAGCAAAATCAATATCCAAGTCAGCCGCTAGGTCAATAAATATAAGTAAGTATTTCAATATTCAGAATTCAAAAGAAAAGTTTATCATAAAATATGATGAAATATGATGGTCAATAAATATAAGTAATAAAAAGTAATGTAAAGTTTAATAACAAACAAAAATCTAAAGGAAAATAATTATTGTAGTATGGGACAGATAACAAAAGTTTTCATTTTTCGAGTGCTATATTTCAAATCGTAAAATATAATACACTTCTTAATTTACTTTATTTTACGGCATATATATAACGACGACTTAAAAAAAAACATAAATACATTATATTGACATGCGTACTATTATATATCTAAAATTTAATATACACCACGATACATTAGTTAATACATTTTATTGTCGACAGTTTATATTATACTTTAGTGCCTAGGTATTCTAAATGTGGCGAGTCTTGCGGAATGTTCCAGTATGCCATTCGTTGAAAACATCTTAATTTCCTGCTTTGAAAATATGTGCGACGCCCTTCCCGATAACCCAAGAGCCAAATGTCAATACTTCGAGGCTTTAGTACGTCTGTGTCAGAATGCAGGTGTGGTCATGCAGGGAGACTGGAGACAACAGACTTCATGTGGTTAGTATCTAATAATTAAAATAATTTTGACTAGACAATAGGCTGCAGACAACATACTGGATGTAACAGTCTGGTTGTGGTTGTGGGTTGTATCAAATAATTCAGACTCATAACGACTGGAGACTTCAATCTGGTTGTTGGTAGTATCAAATAACTGGGGACAGTAGCAGTCTGGTTGTTGTTAGTATCAAATAATTCAGACTCATAAAGACTAGAGACTTCAATCTGGTTGTGGGGATAGTATCAAATAACTGGGGACAGTAGCAGTCTGGTTGTTGTTAGTATCAAATAATTCAGACTCATAAAGACTGGAGACTTCAATCTGGTTGTGGGGGTAGTATCAAATACCTGGGGACAGTAGCAGTCTGGTTGTTGTTAGTATCAAATAATTCAGACTCATAAAGACTGGAGACTTCAATCTGGTTGTGGGGGTAGTATCAAATAATTCAGACTCATAAAGACTGGAGACTTCAATCTGGTTGTTGGTAGTATCAAATAACTGGGGACAGTAGCAGTCTGGTTGTTGTTAGTATTAAATAATTCAGACTCATAAAGACTGGAGACTTCAATCTGGTTGTTGGTAGTATCAAATAACTGGGGACAGTAAGTAGCAGTCTGGTCGTGGGTAGTATCAAATAATTCAGACTCATAAAGACTGGAGACTTCAATCTGGTTGTGGGGGTAGTATCAAATAACTGGGGACAGTAGCAGTCTGGTTGTTGTTAGTATCAAATAATTCAGACTCCTAAAGACTGGAGACTTCAATCTGGTTGTGGGGGTAGTATCAAATAACTGGGGACAGTAGCAGTCTGGTTGTTGTTAGTATCAAATAATTCAGACTCATCAACACTGGAGACTTCAATCTGGTTGTGGGGGTAGTATCAAATAACTGGAGACAGTAGCAGTCTGGTCGTGGGTTGTATCAAATAATTCAGACTCATAAAGACTGGAGACTTCAATCTGGTTGTTGGTAGTATATAATACTGTAACTGGGGACAGTAGCAGTCTGGTTGTTGTTAGTATCAAATAATTCAGACTCATAAAGACTGGAGACTTCAATCTGGTTGTTGGTAGTATCAAATAACTGGGGACAGTTGTAGCAGTCTGGTTGTTGTTAGTATCAAATAATTCAGACTCATAAAGACTGGAGACTTCAATCTGGTTGTTGGTAGTATCAAATAACTGGGGACAGTAAGTAGCAGTCTGGTCGTGGGTAGTATCAAATAATTCAGACTCATAAAGACTGGAGACTTCAATCTGGTTGTTGGTAGTATTAAATAACTGGGGACAGTAGCAGTCTGGTAGTTGTTAGTATCAAATAATTCAGACTCATAAAGACTGGAGACTTCAATCTGGTTGTTGGTAGTATCAAATAACTGGGGACAGTTGTAGCAGTCTGGTTGTTGTTAGTATCAAATAATTCAGACTCATAAAGACTGGAGACTTCAATCTGGTTGTTGGTAGTATCAAATAACTGGGGACAGTAAGTAGCAGTCTGGTCGTGGGTAGTATCAAATAATTCAGACTCATAAAGACTGGAGACTTCAATCTGGTTGTTGGTAGTATTAAATAACTGGGGACAGTAGCAGTCTGGTTGTTGTTAGTATTAAATAATTCAGACTCATAAAGACTGGAGACTTCAATATGATTGTTGGTAGTATAAAATAACTGGGAACAGTAAGTAGCAGTCTGGTCGTGGGTAGTATCAAATAATTCAGACTCATAAAGACTGGAGACTTCAATCTGGTTGTTGGTAGTATATAATACTGTAACTGGGGACAGTAGCAGTCTGGTTGTTGTTAGTATCAAATAATTCAGACTCATAAAGACTGGAGACTTCAATCTGGTTGTTGGTAGTATCAAATAACTGGGGACAGTAGCAGTCTGGCCGTGGGTTGTATCAAATAATTCAGACTCATAAAGACTGTAGACTTCAATCTGGTTGTTGGTAGTATCAATTACCTGGGGACAGTAGCAGTCTGGTTGTTGTTAGTATCAAATAATTCAGACTCATAATGACTGGAGACTTCAATCTGGTTGTTGGTAGTATCAAATAACTGGGGACAGTTGTAGCAGTCTGGTTGATGTTAGTATCAAATAATTCAGACTCATAAAGACTGGAGACTTCAATCTGGTTGTTGGTAGTATCAAATAACTGGGGACAGTAGCAGTCTGGTTGTTGTTAGTATTAAATAATTCAGACTCATAAAGACTGGAGACTTCAATCTGGTTGTTGGTAGTATCAAATAACTGGGGACATTAGCAGTCTGGTTGTTGTTAGTATCAAATAATTCATACTGATAAAGACTGGAGACTTCAATCTGGTTGTGGGGGTAGTATCAAATAACTGGGGACAGTAGCAGTCTGGTTGTGGGTTGTATCAAATAACTGGGGACAATACTGTAGCAGTCTGGTTGTTGTTAGTATCAAATAATTCAGACTCAAAAAGACTGGAGACTTCAATCTGGTTGTTGGTAGTATCAAATAACTGGGGACAGTAGCAGTCTGGTTGTTGTTAGTATTAAATAATTCAGACTCATAAAGACTGGAGACTTCAATCTGGTTGTTGGTAGTATCAAATAACTGGGGACAGTTGTAGCAGTCTGGTTGATGTTAGTATCAAATAATTCAGACTCATAAAGACTGGAGACTTCAATCTGGTTGTTGGTAGTATCAAATAACTGGGGACAGTAGCAGTCTGGTTGTTGTTAGTATTAAATAATTCAGACTCATAAAGACTGGAGACTTCAATCTGGTTGTTGGTAGTATCAAATAACTGGGGACATTAGCAGTCTGGTTGTTGTTAGTATCAAATAATTTATACTGATAAAGACTGGAGACTTCAATCTGGTTGTGGGGGTAGTATCAAATAACTGGGGACAGTAGCAGTCTGGTTGTGGGTTGTATCAAATAACTGGGGACAATACTGTAGCAGTCTGGTTGTTGTTAGTATCAAATAATTCAGACTCATAAAGACTAGAGACTTCAATCTGGTTGTGGGGGTAGTATCAAATAACTGGGGACAGTAGCAGTCTGGTTGTGGGTTGTATCAAATAATTCAGACTCATAAAGACTGGAGACTTCAATCTGGTTGTTGGTAGTATAAAATAACTGGGGACAGTTGTAGCAGTCTGGTTGTTGTTAGTATCAAATAATTCAGACTCATAAAGACTGGAGACTTCAATCTGGTTGTTGGTAGTATAAAATAACTGGGGACAGTAGCAGTCTGGTTGTTGTTAGTATCAAATAATTCAGACTCATAAAGACTGGAGACTTCAATCTGGTTGTTGGTAGTATAAAATAACTGGGGACAGTAGCAGTCTGGTTGTTGTTAGTATCAAATAATTCAGACTCATAAAGACTAGAGACTTCAATATGGTTTATTGGTAGGCTCAAATAATTCAAACGCAAAACTACTGGAGACAGCAAGGTCTGGTTGTGGGTTGAATCAAATTATTCAGACTCACTGGAGGTAGCATATTGGTTGTGGGAGTAGCAGTCTGCAAAATTTCTGTCGTAGTTCTGACTATGTCCTCTAGTTCTACAAGATGTATCGCGCTTGAAACATAATTCAGGGTTTAAGTCAACCAAACCGTTTATTATTTTGTACACAAATGAAATTGCAGTCGTTCAATATAAGATAGACTTTGGTCTAAATTGCTTCGAAGTAATCGACGTGTAAAAATCTTTGCACCGATTCTAGGCGGTCACTTTGCCCTAAATAAGGTCTGCTGTTGGAGTGGGGGTTCCAAACGCAACGGTCTCGGTCTTGCATAAACTTTATATGCAGTTACCAAAGGGATAGGTCTAATTAAGGACAATACTGTTGTATTGATGCCCGTTTAACTATAGTTTTAATATATTCGCCAAAATTCAATTTGTTATTAATAATTACACCGAGGTCCCTATGATTAATAACGTTACTACTGCATTAATTGTATTTTCTGCGACAAGTGTCGGTCGACCGATACTTAGTACTTTACATTTCTTTTTAGCATCTCTCAACTGCCACCCTTTGGACCACTTGACGAATATATCAATAGTTTCCTGCAGTAGAAAACGTTCAGTAATGTTTGAAAATTTAAAAATATTTTCGCATCACTGGAAATATTATCTGTTAGGTCTCCTACATACATTCCAAAGTGTCCGGTCCGGTCCGGTCCGGTCCGGTCCGGTCCGGTCCGGTCCGGTCCGGTCCGGTCCGGTCCGGTCCGGTCCGGTCCGGTCCGGTCCGGTCCGGTCCGGTCCGGTCCGGTCCGGTCCGGTCCGGTCCGGTCCGGTCCGGTCCGGTCCGGTCCGGTCCGGTCCGGTCCGGTCCGGTCCGGTCCGGTGGTCCGGATAATGTTCCTTGGGCTATTCCCGATTATACTATTTGATATTTTGAAAAAGAGTTGCCCACCTTTACCCGTTGCACCCTATCATTGAAAAATTTCGTGTACCGATTAATGACACCGGCACAGCACGCGCCACACGGTACGTACCGATAACGGCTTATGCAGCTTGTGTTGTCTGCATCTGTGATGAATGACTTACTGTTAGGCCTACCTAACTTAATCATACTGAAAGTATAGTTACTTTATTTCACGCCGTGAGATATACAGTAGGCCCCTAGCCCATATCATATCATTGAGTTTACTTGTTATCGCGGCGTATTTTACGCCGACTTGAAAATAAAGATTTATATATTTTTCAGAGATTGAATGTGGGGAAAATATGGAATACGAGGTTTGTCACCTTCCCTGTCAATCGTCGTGCACTAACATTGAACCGAGTTGTAGTGAGGAGAGTTGCGTAGAAGGTTGTTTTTGCGCCGCCGGTAAGACCTACGACCAAGGTGAATGTGTAGATGCCCAGCAATGCGGTTGTCGCCATACCAACGGTAATTACTACTCGGTGAGTCTATCATAAAACAAATCAAGAAGATATTGTGTACGGGAAATTTTTGTTTCTCTTACAGTAGCTTTTATATGCAAATTAGTATATTAGACCTCTACTACCACAGAATATGATTCAAATATTATATTATAATACTGAATTTCAATGGTGTCAGGCGGCAGAGGTTTATCTGTTCACCAATTTTGTTCTGTATTATTCTAAATTAAAGCCCGATGAAATATGTAAAGGCAAATGTACGCACAATTGATTCTACTGTAGGCCTACCACACGTACCTACACCTATACACACTTCCTTCCGAACAGCCAAGTAAACTTAGAATCATGGATAATGATACCAATTCCGATAGATAGGGGAATGCTAATTAAAAACAAGGATTCACGGTTCATATACTAATCGATAGATTGGGGCGGCAATAATGTGAACGATACCTCTAGGAACGCAGGCAAAAATATCCCTGATGATAAAGAACTTAAATCACACTTTGAAGGTTTACTAAACCCGGCGGCTGATGCAGTGAAGATTTCGAATCTTCTCACCACATACTTCATTTGGATGACCAGTTCAGTGCGAAGGAACTTGCAGAATCTATGGCGAATATAGAGAACTCTAAATCATATTGATACAGTTTGGGGTAGGGCGGGTTGACCTCGGTGTGACTAATGAAATGAACAACTCGAAATCATATTGATACAGTTTGGGGTAGGGCGGGTTGACCTCGGTGTCACTAATGAAATGAACAACTCGAAATCATATTGATACAGTTTGGGGTAGGGCGGGTTGACCTCGGTGTCACTAATGAAATGAACAACTCGAAATCATATTGATACAGTTTGGGGTAGGGCGGGTTGACCTCGGTGTCACTAATGAAATGAACAACTCGAAATCATATTGATACAGTTTGGGGTCGGGCGGGTTGACCTCGGTGTCACTAATGAAATGAACAACTCGAAATCATATTGATACAGTTTGGGGTAGGGCGGGTTGACCTCGGTGTAACTAATGAAATGAACAACTCGAAATCATATTGATACAGTTTGGGGTAGGGCGGGTTGACCTCGGTGTCACTAATGAAATGAACAACTCGAAATCATATTGATACAGTTTGGGGTAGGGCGGGTTGACCTCGGTGTGACTAATGAAATGAACAACTCGAAATCATATTGATACAGTTTGGGGTAGGGCGGGTTGACCTCGGTGTCACTAATGAAATGAACAACTCGAAATCATAGGAATCTCTCCTGGTGTATTTAAATCTCTTCCTGGCTGTTGACTAATATTTTTCCTTTTTCTTTTTAATTGTTGTATATTAAAATCTGGTAATGGACTCGATTGTAATAACTTCCGAGGTATCTATAAAGTCGACCTTAGGTATATGATATTATAGTCAGTAAAAGTTAGTTGCTTCGGGTGATTTGGATAGGTGTTAGGCTGGTGGGCAAAAAGGTCGTAAATGTTTGGAGCAAATTACACCACACGATTAAAATATTGATTTTTCCATATATAAGAAACTGAAAGTATATGTCCGCGTCCCACGCAAGAAACCACCTTAGTATCTAAAAAGTCTCGTGGTGTGGGAAGGTTATGTTGCTAGCCCTAGCCCTACGTGCACTTTATAGTAATATTTAATACAAAATATATAAACCATCTACTCGATATAGTGACGTTATTCTGCTACATGCCCCTCTCCCTTTTTTGGACACCTTCTTCAAACTCTTTTAGCTATAGAGACTGAAAGCAAAAAAATTATGGCTCACCCACGAAAGAGGAGAGTGGGGAAACTATCTCTATTTCAAATTTCATGCTAGTGAACCAATTTGACCTGTTCCATTACAGTAAGAATGTTTGAAGCAATATATTAACTACTGTAGAACTGAACGATTTGAACCGTGCTCCACTCGGTACATTAAAGTCGGTAAGACATTAAGTCCTTTGTTAAAAAATATAAGAATTTATTTGGACTAAAGGTATATCCGTAGGACTATCTAAGTCCAAAACCCTGAACCTATCAAGCACACAATCAATAAACTGAAAATAGAATATCGAATTTTGTAAGGAGAACGGCGTGATACCTATAGTATTGATTGGTGATTAATATAGGACCATGATTAATATTAAATAATTAAAATGTGAATCTTCTAGGTGGGTGAAACCGTAATCAATGCTGATTGCAGCCAGAAATGTAGCTGTACTATGGACCACACAATGGAATGCATCTCTGTGAATTGTCAAGACAATTCCGTGTGCTCCAATGTAGACGGAATATATGGTTGTCAGTGCGAGGAGGACTACGAAATGGCTCCGGGTTCGTACTCAAATAATAATTGATTGTTTTCATCAGAGCCGTCACTCGGCCGTCACTCAACCGTCACTCGGCCGTCACTCGGCCGTCACTCGGCCGTCACTCGGCCGTCACTCGGCCGTCACTCGGCCGTCACTCGGCCGTCACTCGGCCGTCACTCGGCCGTCACTCGGCTGTCACTCGGCCGTCACTCGGCCGTCACTCGGCCGTTACTCGGCCGTCACTCGGCCGTCACTCGGTCGTCACTCGGCCGTCACTCGGCCGTCATTCAGCCGTCACTCAGCCGTCACTCGACCGTCACTCGGCCGTCACTCGGCCGTCACTCAGCCGTCACTTGGCCGTCACTCAGCCGTCACTCGGCCGTCACTCAGCCGTCACTCAGCCGCCACTCAGCCGTCACTTGGCCGTCGCTCAGCCGTCACTCGGCCGTCACTTGGCCGTCACTCAGCCGTCACTCGGCTCAACCGTCACTCGGCCGTCACTCAGCCGTCACTCGGCCGTCACTCAGCCGTCAATCAGCCGCCACTCAGCCGTCACTTGGCCGTCACTCAGCCGTCACTCAGCCGTCACTCGGTAGTCACTCAGCCGTCACTCGGCCGTCACTCAGCCGTCACTCAGCCGCCACTCAGCCGTCACTTGGCCGTCACTCAGCCGTCACTCAGCCGTCACTCGGCCGTCACTCAGCCGTCACTCGGTCGTCACTCACCCGTCACTCGGCCGTCACTCAGCCGTCACTCGGCACTCGACTTTGGCCATTAAATGATTATCGCAGCTGAAAAATATTTACAATAATTATTTCTTGTTTTATTTTTCAATATTCAGATATAGTCGTAGTATAGTAGATATAGTAGCTCACGGTAGTAGTATAGTAGATACAGTAGCTCACGGTAGTAGTATAGTAGATATAGTGGCTCTCGGTAGTAGTATAGTAGATATAGTAGCTCACGGTAGTAGTATAGTAGATATAGTAGCTCACGGTAGTAGTATAGTAGATATAGTGGCTCACGGTAGTAGTATAGTAGATATAGTATCTCACGGTAGTAGTATAGTAGATATAGTGGCTCACGGCAGTAGTATAGTAGATATAGTAGCTCACGGTAGTAGTATAGTAGATATAGTAGCTCACGGTAGTAGTATAGTAGATTTAGTAGCTCACGGTAGTAGTATAGTACATATAGTAGCTCACGGTAGTAGTATAGTAGATATAGTGGCTCACGGTAGTAGTATAGTAGATATAGTGGCTCACGGTAGTAGTATAGTAGATATAGTAGCTCACGGTAGTAGTATAGTAGATATAGTGGCTCACGGTAGTAGTATAGTAGATATAGTAGCTCACGGTAGTAGTATAGTAGATATAGTGGCTCACGGTAGTAGTATAGTAGATATAGTGGCTCACGGTAGTAGTATAGTAGATATAGTGGCTCACGGTAGTAGTATAGTAGATATAGTAGCTCACGGTAGTAGTATAGTAGATATAGTGGCTCACGGTAGTAGTATAGTAGATATAGTAGCTCACGGTAGTAGTATAGTAGATATAGTGGCTCACGGTAGTAGTATAGTAGATATAGTGGCTCACGGTAGTAGTATAGTAGATATAGTAGCTCACGGTAGTAGTATAGTAGATATAGTGGCTCACGGTAGTAGTATAGTAGATATAGTGGCTCACGGTAGTAGTATAGTAGATATAGTAGCTCACGGTAGTAGTATAGTAGATATAGTGGCTCACGGCAGTAGTATAGTAGATATAGTAGCTCACGGTAGTAATATAGTAGATATAGTGGCTCACGGCAGTAGTATAGTAGATATAGTAGCTCACGGTAGTAGTATAGTAGATATAGTGGCTCACGGTAGTAGTATAGTAGATATAGTGGCGCACGGTAGTAGTATAGTAGATATAGTGGCTCACGGTAGTAGTATAGTAGATATAGTAGCTCACGGTAGTAATATACTGTACGTAATTGATGTACATAATAATATATATGTACATACAATATACAGCACCGGTAATAAAGTTATACTGTATGAATTATCATTGATTAAATGCTTATAAAGAGATACAATACTAATGTTTCAATAAATATTAGGAAACAATCCTTTATAACGGCTGAACTATTGTAATGGGTTACTTCTGAAATTAATGATGACTTCTTTCTAATCTTTCTTGCTTCTAATAATATTTAAATATATTTCAGACGGTTCCAACCAATGTATAAAAATTGTGACCGAAGAGGATTTGTGTAACGAGCGCGAGGTAAGTATGTGCGACTTTACACAACGTACTGTAGCCTATGTACGATCTGTTATTGCATACACTACAGTACTATTTTATTATCCATTATAGGGTTATAGATACGAAGGTACTGACTGCAACCAAATCAACGAGTGTTTGGAAGGCATTGACGAATGTGACGCCGATGTTAGTGAGTGTGTTGATGAGGATCCGTTATACAGATGCGACTGTAAAGAAGGATTCACTGAAGTTGATGGTGTTTGTGTTGGTAAGTAAAGCTAATGAACTACTCAGATAACAACATTGAATATCATTTGGTCCTTTCATAGATTGTAAATTTAGATGCGTATAAGATGTCGCTAAATTAAGATTCCTTTTATTCACATAAAACACTGTTGTACTGCTTTTACCAGAAGGCCTACCGGTATCAGGTTTCTGGGTGTATAGATAGCAGTATTTTGCGTGCCGGTAGTGTTCAATGTATCAATGACAGAAGGTACCAGCAGAGGCTTAGCGAGCCCTTCTAGCGCCCAGGAGAATGAAGCTGAGATAGCCCCCCTCCCCCCCTCCCCCTTCAATAATTTTAACTTTTCATTTATGGTGTTTTTTTTTAAATATTATATAACAGAATATAATATTTAAAAAAACATCTATAAAACAGTTTACTAAAAGTATATAACTATATCAAATCTACAATATTATACACAAGTTTGATATAGTGGAATTCTAATAATGTATATTGAATGGAGAGCGAAGCGAGCGGAGAAAATTTTTACATTTTTCGCTTATGACACATGTCCTGTATATACTGTATCACAATCCCTGAATTTTCACTGATTTGTCTTATTTTTACAAGAATACCCTGACATTTGCCTGGCATTTCAGCGCCCCCGGGTGAGTGCGCACGGGGGAACATTCCCCCCCCCCCCCCCCCCTCGCTACGCCTCTGGGTACCAGCTGACCGGAAGCCGGAGTAAAGTAGTATAGCAGCCTACTGTATGTAACAAATGCAGAAATGTAACTCAATAAAAAGATACCGGTACGGGGCTTAATAGTGCAATCATACCTAAGTAGGCATACCTTATAATAATGTTAACTTGTCTGTATGTTCTGACGCGTAGTCTACCAGTTCGGTACGTATATCAGTATATTGCAGTATTGTAGGTCTATCTGCCATTGAAAACAACCACTGAACTTGCGGTACACAAATACTGCAATCTATACACATGCAGACTTGTGACCGGTACTGGTAAAAGCAGCGGAGCAGAGTGTTAGTCGAACGTGTTCTTAATTTGGCGATATTTTAAACGCAACTTACTTTACAATGTATGAAATGACCATATTAAGTGCAATATTAATTTTCACCTGTCTGCATGGATGGTTGTTTATAGATTATCTTTCATCTGGCGGTCCAGTTCGCCACACTTTCGATCAAGTTTTGTCTAGAATCGTGTAGTGTACTATCCTAATGCACGAAATCATATCAATGCCGTAATGTACGATTTATACAGGCAAGCGTGTTGGGCCGCATTTAATTATATCTCAAATTTATAAAATGTTAATTGTCAAGTGACGTCAACACTCAAAGTAAAGATTTTCTAAATTCCCTAAAATACCAAGGTCCCGTCGTGAAACTCTGTTCTTATAAATTTTCCAATGTAGACGTGGATGAATGCCAGTTGAACAGGGATGAGTGCGACCAATCAACTACCACGTGCGTCAATGAGGATGGGGGATATACCTGCACGTGTAGAAATGGTTTCAGACCTTCCCAGAACAACCTGCAGTGCGTTAATATCAATGAATGCGAAGAGGGTGGTGATGACTGTGACGATAATGCTGAATGTATCGATAACTTTGGAGATTATTCATGTGAATGCGACAACGGTAAGTTCTGAAACCGTTTATGCACCCGTTCATCAGTGATTATATATACATAATTATATATATATATATAGTGATAGATTACATGGTAGATTAGTGGTAACAACGTGTTGTTATATTGGACATTACAACACTAGATGGCAAACATATCACGAATTACGGTACATCCATATATTCAATAGAGAAGTCATTTCGACTTTACAAAACTTGACTTTACTTAACTACTAAGCAGTACTTTACAGTTGACATTGAAAATAAATAAATATTGAAATATATATAGGGTATAAAGTTAATTTTCGCCACTGACAGGGATTGAACCCGCGCCAAATACTATTAGGATACACTTTGAAAAAATATAACAAACCAATTGGTTACCTAAGTATTTAAACACTTTTTATAGTACGGTAATACAGGCGAGCACTCAGTTGAGTTTCTCAACTATAATATAATCTTATAAAAAAGTTGGTAAACGACAACCAATTTACCAGGGGCGGCCGTATTCTTAGTTCTCACTAGCCACAGGTAGTTAGAGATAGCAATCTAGTCTGACTACCTGTATGGCTAGTGATGACTAAGAATAAGGTCCCAGGTTATTCTGGTGATGTTACCAAGTTCCAATTGTTACAGGTTATTCCGGTAATGGTGTTAATTGCGCGGATGTAAACGAATGTGACATTGGTGATGATAATTGCCACGAAAACGCCAATTGTAATAACAACGACGGCGGGTTTGAGTGCGTTTGTAAAGAAAGTTTCCACGGCGACGGAGTTGCAATATGCGACAGTTAGTATAATAATTAATATTCCATATTAAGTAAAGTAAAGTAAAGAGGTTTAACAACCTTTCTGTTGGATTGGAGAGTTGCACAAGAAATGAAAACAAATAAGTTGGTGCCAGTTCCCAAGAAGGGCAACCTAACACTCTATGGTTCTTTTCGGTAAATCTCATTGATCTCGATTGCTGCAAAGCTATACAATAGGATTCTATTAAATCGCATCAGGGATCCCATTGAGAGACTGCTCCGTGGAAATCAGAATGGGTTCCGTAAAGGTCGTGGGACCATGGAGCCCATTTTGGCACTTAGAAGGATAATTGAAGAATTATCAAAAAAGAAAGACATGCATCTGGCTGTTATCTTTGTTGACTTCTTCAAGGCCTTTGATTCAGTCTCTCGCTCACGTATGTTCAGCATACTTTCATTATATGGGATTCCTGATGAAATTATTGCAGCAATCAGATCAGTATACGATGGTTCAACAACATTTGTGTCTACTGTTGACGGTGACACAGAACCATTTGAAGTGTTATGGGGCGTCCTCCAAGGAGACACACTTGCACCATTCTTGTTCATTATTGTGGTTGACTATGTTCTACGCATGTCCTTAGATCATCATAATGATGATGGGGTGATGATAACTCCACCTACTGGCTCCCGAAGTCGAGGAAATCCTGCCAAGTACCTAACTGATCTAGACTTTGCTGATGACTTAGGAGTACTCTCAGAATCATTAGAGGGAGCCCAACGGCTCCTCAGCTCATTAGAACATGCTGCTTCTAGTGTTGGTCTTTTTATTAACTCCAGAAGGACCAAAATTCTGACAGTTAACTTTGAAAGTCCTCAGCAAGTCTCTGATCGGATGAGCATAAGCTCAAAGGATGGTATGCTTGAGCATGTGGACGACTTCTGTTACCTGAGATCATGGATCCGGAAGTCAGGTGAGGACCTTCGAATACGTAAGGGAAAGGCATGGGCAGCCTTGAATAGGCTTTCCAGGATTTGGAAGTCACCGAGAATTAATCGGAAACTTAAGGTCCGATTATTTAGAGCAGCAGTAGTTCCAGTACTCCTCTACGGGAGTCCATGATGGGCTCTAACTGCTGAGGACACCAAATCTCTGGATCGCACATTCACAAGAATGCTACGCCGGGTTCATTGTGTCAAGTACAATGCACACATCTCCAACCAGACACTATATAACATTGGAGGTGTCTCATTGGTTCCCCCAAGCTTGACACTAGAACAAATTCGCCTCCGCTTTGCAGGGCATTGCTTTCGCCGTGAGGACCAGCCAGTGCATAATCTTGTACTTTGGCAGCCTCATGGAGTGAATAAGCATGGTGGACAGCCCATGACTTTCTTAAGACGCATCTTAAAGGACACTGGCCTTAAAGATGCGGATGATCTAGCAAATGTCATGGGTGATAGGGAGTTGTGGCGGTGCAATTTTGTTGACAAGCCGGCACAGCATTCTTAAAAATGCAGCTGCAATGCAGCATGCCGATCATAGTAGTAGTAGTAGTAGTTGGATTGGAAGACCGGCACTTTAACCGCCACCGCCACATTGACAATAGCATCATATCGATAGATAAGGATAATTTAGTTAAACTTGGCCCATCGCGATTTCTCCAAAAATATTAACATTTCATCTTCAAGGAAGCGTTTAAACCAAGCATCCAGTGATGGCTTGCTTGAGTATGTGGATGACTACTGCTACTTGGGATCACAGATCCGGAAGTCATGTGAAGCTTAATGACTTTCGGATACTTAGGGAAAAGCATGGGCAGCCTCGACATTGGACAGATAGTCCAGGATTTGAAAGTCCCATAGAATAAAACGGAATTTCATGATTCGATTATTTATGGCTGTAGTATAGTACCAGTACTCTTATATCGGAGTCCATGCTGGGCTCTAACTGCAGAGGATACTAAATCTCTGGATTGTGTACAATGAACACATCTCTAATCAGACTCTATACAACATTGGAAGTGTTCCATTAATCTCCCCTAGCTTGATACTTGAACGGAGCCGCCTCCGCTTTGTAGGACATTGCTTTCACCGTGAGGACCAGCCAGTGCATAATCTTAAGCTTTGGCGGCCTCATGGAGTGAATAAGCATGGTGGGCAGCCCATGACTTTCTTGAGACGCATCTTAAAGGACACTGGCCTTTAAGATGCGGATGATCTAACAAATGTCATTGGTGATAGGGAGTTGTGGCGGTGTAATATTGTCGACAAGTCGGCACAGCATTCTTAACATATTTGTAAGATATATAATGCAGCATGCCGATGGTGGTAGTAGTAGTATAATGAATTCGATATCAGTGCTCGACCGTGGTACTACAATCCGATTGGTGGATTACAAAACTACCCACCTCCGAATGATCCCCAGATTAGTCATTACCTATACTGTTTGTGTGTGGTGTAGTTCTCGTTCGATACGCAAATGGTTCCGCTATTGACGTTTCACGTCCCCCACATTTGCGCTGTAGCCTACTGTTGTAATCTCTTCTCATTTACCAAAAGAACGCTTTGGTAAACATCAGATCTCCTCGATAGTATAGTGGTTAGTATCTGCGTCTGTCACATGCAAGACCCGGGTTCAATTCCCGGTCGGGGAGTTTCAACTTTTTGCTTAATTTATCCATCCCTAATTAATATCTTTAGTCCCCGACCAACAATGTCTTATATAAATAATAATTAGGCCTAATGTATAATGCTATTTATTTAATATTATTAAACTGTTTCCAGCGTATTAAGTTTATCCCCTTTCAGCTACCGATTGCGATCCTGGTTACGGTCCCGGGACCAACCCGGACGGATCCCACCGTTGCGACGACGTGGATGAATGCGCCGCCAACGCGGACCAGTGCGACGCCAAAGCGGATTGCAGCAACAACGACGGCTCCTACGACTGTACATGTCGTTCCGGATACCAAGGCAACGGGAGGGATTGCGATGGTAAGATTAACGACCCAAATATTTTATGTAAAAAAAATATAAAGCTACTATATTGTTGTTTGAATATATTAATCTTCAATTTCCTCTTATATTTATTATATCTAATTAATTAATCTTTATCAGATGTGGATGAATGCACTCGAGGTTTAGACAATTGCCATGCTAAGGCAGATTGTATCAATAACAACGGGGGTTTCGATTGCGAGTGCAAATATGGTTACCAAGGTGACGGACAGAACTGCGAAAGTAAGTTATGTACTATAAACTGTTATTGGCTAACTACTGTATTTACTTGAAGACTTAGGCCTACTGTATAATCTATGTAGCACATAAGATTACAGTGCGAGGCGCGAGGCGCGTTGAAGTTTTAATAACGACGAGAACTGTAACCCCGAAGTGGTATACCGACCTGGAGTCCTATCCAATTTTATTGGAAAATGTTAATATTTATTTATTTAAAATCTATTTCTTATAGCTAAAAGCAAAAGGACATAAAAGGACATACAGTAATCTCCTTAGTAGGATTTGCCTCTCCTCGGGATAATTAGCCTTCCCATTTGCCATCGCATCACTATCGCGGTTTCAGGATTTCTATCTACGAATTACCCCAAAAAACACAAAATTACCGAGAAATGTACAAAAAATATAAAAAACACAAAAAATTATCAAAAAAAAAACACAATATTACCAAAAAAATGTACCCAAAAACGGCAAAAATCATTTATATATTCCTTTGTATTTCGGTAGTGCTGCAGTGTGTCTTAGTATTTTGATTAGGTTTGAATGGGACATAAATTCCTAGTATATTTTGAATATATATATACATATATATTTAGAATTCCTAATATATTTGACTGGGTTGGTAAGTTTTTATAAATTTTTATAAGTATTTTTGAATAATGTTAATTTTCCGCGTTCCCTTCTAGACATTAACGAGTGCGACGATGGTTTGGACGACTGTGACGAGAAGGCTGATTGTCTGGACACGGATGGCGGGTTTGACTGCCGATGTAGAGTCGGGTATGTCGGCCATTGCGATTACTGCGCTGATATTGACGAGTGTGCCACCGGCGTCGCTAACTGCCATAAACTCGCGCTGTGTTCAAATTCCGAAGGTTAGCAACCTTAAATACATTAATTCGTACAGATTCTGAATCCTTGCTGCAATCATCTACACCAATATCATCAAACAAACTCCAGGCCCACCCATTCCCATGACACCAGGGAGATACAGTTTCACAAACAAACATACTGTACTTTAATCCACAGGTATACTTGTTGGGTCCACACGTATCTTGGTAGCGTAGGTTATCTATAGACATACTATCTGGCAATTTGCTAATTATATTGTATTTTCAATTGTTACTGTTGTAACTAAAAAAAGATTCTGAATTCTAAAAATATTATTTGGGGGAAAAAAATTGATATGGAATAATATCATGATATTATTTTTTCCATTCATCTCAAATCATCTCGAGTTTGAATCTGAACTCCCCGTTACGCATTGCCGGAGACCCGTCGACAACTTAACGCAATGCATTATAGGACCGTAACGCCCCCTACCGGCCCAGCTATACTGTAAGTTGCATCACATAAAGTGCTACATTATTACACACCTTTCCTTTATTTCAGGTTCGTATGATTGTACTTGCCCCGAAGGCTACTATGGTTCTGGGCACCACTGCTGGGACCTCAATGAATGCCTCAGTGTCGACTGTCAAGACAACAGCCGTTGTCTCAACGATATGCCCGGCTACCGTTGTGAGTGCTACCCTGGGTTCATAGACGTCGGCGGGCAATGTGATGACATCAACGAGTGTGAAGGTCACTCAGATGATTGCCAGTGAGTGTAAATAAAAGCACGATTGAGCTTGTATAGAATCAATCAATGTATGATTACTGTAGGCTTGTATAGAAATAGTAATAATTGCGAATTGTTGTAGCTCTTGTAGGACGTACTGTACAGTTTAGTACTGCAGTATATTTAGTGTAGTGGGAATACTCAATCTTTTTATATTAGTGTATACATAAACTACAGTACGTAAATAGCCGTAGGCCTATAGATACAGTCCGTATAATAGCCGTATACAGTAGGACATACGGTAGGCCTACACAAATTCATGAGTGTCCATTCTCATTGTTACATACACTACATCCGCAGTTGTAGTGGTGGCGTTAGCTAAATAGTTTGTAATGTTGTTGGTTGGCGTCATAATACAGTACACCAAAATTAATAAGAATGCGTGTGTGTGGTGGTTAACAAGTTTACATTGTGGTTCGGTTCAGTGCAATTTATTTCATGTATTTATGGCCTACGCCTCTACGCAGACTACCTTGCTCATCCACCACACACTGAGTTTTTGGTACGGTATGTGCAATACACTCCACCCACCTTGGTGTAGTGGTTGCATTGGATTCGCATCTCCTGCATGTCGTGGGTTCGATACTCACACGGGGCAGGGCAGTTTTCGTTTCGGCACGAATGCTTTAAAGGGACCAGCCAGGGCGGATCCTTTAGGCGGATCCTAAAGGGCCTTGCATCCTAAATGAGTACTGGAGTTTCCTCTGGGGAGTAAAGTTCTGGGCGAACCGCACTGGAAATAGGTCGTCAGACTTCGTGCGTAATCCCTGGCCTAACGGCCGAAGAAAATTTACTTTACTTTACTTTTATGTATGTAGTATAAATCTCATTGTAAACTACCTGATTGGGATATTCTTATCCTTTCATGCAGCCCTGATGCGGAGTGCGCCAATGTAGATGGATCCTACTCTTGTACGTGCAACGAAGGTTACCGTGGAAACGGCCGACAGTGTGTGGACATTGACGAGTGTGTGGAGCGAATTCACGACTGCGATCCACATGCTGACTGTACCAACACCCCCGGCGATCATTATTGTGAATGTCATGATGGTTACCAAGGCAATGGTGAAAATTGCATATGTTAGTATTGGAGAAATAACACCATCACACACAGCGGGACGTCGTCGTAAAAATTTTGCGGCTTGAAATTTTTTTAACAACCAAACAGTTGCTGTGGCAAGCCAGGTGTTCAGCAGTTTTAATTAATTTATTGTAATTAACGTTTACAATAATTTATGTTTGCAGTGGAGAGTACATGTAACCCTGGCGACTGCAACCAAGCTGCCCGATGTGATCTCGTAAACGACGAACCGCAATGTGTTTGTCTTCCCGGCTATACCGGAGATGGCAATGACTGTGATGGTAAGTAAACGGCCCACGCAATGACTGTGATGGTAAGTAAACGGCCCACACAATGACTGTGATGGTAAGTAAACAGCCCCCGCAATGACTGTGATGGTAAGTAAACAGCCCCCGCAATGACTGTGATGGTAAGTAAACGGCCCACGCAATGACTGTGATGGTAGGTAAACGGCCCACGCAATGACTGTGATGGTAAGTAAATGGCCCACGCAATGACTTACGGAAAGAGATGGCAATGACTGTGATGGTAAGTAAACGGCCCACGCAATGACTGTGATGGTAAGTAAACGGCCCACGCAATGACTGTGATGGTAAGTAAACGGCCCCCGCAATGACTTACGGAAAGAGATGGCAATGACTGTGATGGTAACTAAACCGCCCACGCAATGACTTACGGAAAGAGATGGCAATGACTGTGATGGTAAGTAAACGGCCCACGCAATGACTTACGGAAAGAGATGGCAATGACTGCGATGGTAAGTAAACGGCCCACGCAATGACTTACGGAAAGAGATGGCAATGACTGTGATGGTAAGTAAACGGCCCACGCAATGACTGTGATGGTAAGTAAACGGCCCCCGCAATGACTTACGGAAAGAGATGGCAATGACTGTGATGGTAAGTAAACGGCCCACGCAATGACTGTGATGGTAAGTAAACGGCCCCCGCAATGACTTACGGAAAGAGATGGCAATGACTGTGATGGTAAGTAAACGGCCCACGCAATGACTGTGATGGTAAGTAAACGGCCCCCGCAATGACTTACGGAAAGAGATGGCAATGACTGTGATGGTAAGTAAACGGCCCACGCAATGACTGTGATGGTAAGTAAACCGCCCACGCAATGACTTACGGAAAGAGATGGCAATGACTGTGATGGTAAGTAAACGGCCCACGCAATGACTGTGATGGTAAGTAAACGGCCCCCGCAATGACTTACGGAAAGAGATGGCAATGACTGTGATGGTAAGTAAACGGCCCACGCAATGACTGTGATGGTAAGTAAACGGCCCACACAATGACTGTGATGGTAAGTAAACGGCCCACGCAATGACTGTGATGGTAAGTAAACGGCCCACACAATGACTTACGGAAAGAGATGGCAATGACTGTGATGGTAAGTAAACGGCCCACGCAATGACTGTGATGGTAAGTAAACGGCCCACACAATGACTGTGATGGTAAGTAAACGGCCCCCGCAATGACTGTGATGGTAAGTAAACGGCCCACGCAATGACTGATGGTAAGTAAACGGCCCACGCAATGACTGTGATGGTAAGTAAACGGCCCACACAATGACTTACGGAAAGAGATGGCAATGACTGTGATGGTAAGTAAACGGCCCACGCAATGACTGTGATGGTAAGTAAACGGCCCACACAATGACTGTGATGGTAAGTAAACGGCCCCCGCAATGACTGTGATGGTAAGTAAACGGCCCACGCAATGACTGTGATGGTAAGTAAACGGCCCACACAATGACTGTGATGGTAAGTAAACGGCCCACACAATGACTTACGGAAAGAGATGGCAATGATTGTGATGGTAAGTAAATGGCCCACACAATGACTTACGGAAAGAGATGGCAATGACTGTGATGGTAAGTAAACGGCCCACACAATGACTGATGGTAAGTAAACGGCCCACGCAATGACTGATGGTAAGTAAACGGCCCACGCAATGACTGTGATGGTAAGTAAACGGCCCACACAATGACTTACGGAAAGAGATGGCAATGACTGTGATGGTAAGTAAACAGCCCCCGCAATGACTGTGATGGTAAGTAAACGGCCCACGCAATGACTGTGATGGTAGGTAAACGGCCCACGCAATGACTGTGATGGTAAGTAAATGGCCCACGCAATGACTTACGGAAAGAGATGGCAATGACTGTGATGGTAAGTAAACAGCCCCCGCAATGACTGTGATGGTAAGTAAACGGCCCACGCAATGACTGTGATGGTAGGTAAACGGCCCACGCAATGACTGTGATGGTAAGTAAATGGCCCACGCAATGACTTACGGAAAGAGATGGCAATGACTGTGATGGTAAGTAAACGGCCCACGCAATGACTGTGATGGTAAGTAAACGGCCCACGCAATGACTGTGATGGTAAGTAAACGGCCCCCGCAATGACTTACGGAAAGAGATGGCAATGACTGTGATGGTAACTAAACCGCCCACGCAATGACTTACGGAAAGAGATGGCAATGACTGTGATGGTAAGTAAACGGCCCACGCAATGACTTACGGAAAGAGATGGCAATGACTGCGATGGTAAGTAAACGGCCCACGCAATGACTTACGGAAAGAGATGGCAATGACTGTGATGGTAAGTAAACGGCCCACGCAATGACTGTGATGGTAAGTAAACGGCCCCCGCAATGACTTACGGAAAGAGATGGCAATGACTGTGATGGTAAGTAAACGGCCCACGCAATGACTGTGATGGTAAGTAAACGGCCCCCGCAATGACTTACGGAAAGAGATGGCAATGACTGTGATGGTAAGTAAACGGCCCACGCAATGACTGTGATGGTAAGTAAACGGCCCCCGCAATGACTTACGGAAAGAGATGGCAATGACTGTGATGGTAAGTAAACGGCCCACGCAATGACTGTGATGGTAAGTAAACCGCCCACGCAATGACTTACGGAAAGAGATGGCAATGACTGTGATGGTAAGTAAACGGCCCACGCAATGACTGTGATGGTAAGTAAACGGCCCCCGCAATGACTTACGGAAAGAGATGGCAATGACTGTGATGGTAAGTAAACGGCCCACGCAATGACTGTGATGGTAAGTAAACGGCCCACACAATGACTGTGATGGTAAGTAAACGGCCCACGCAATGACTGTGATGGTAAGTAAACGGCCCACACAATGACTTACGGAAAGAGATGGCAATGACTGTGATGGTAAGTAAACGGCCCACGCAATGACTGTGATGGTAAGTAAACGGCCCACACAATGACTGTGATGGTAAGTAAACGGCCCCCGCAATGACTGTGATGGTAAGTAAACGGCCCACGCAATGACTGATGGTAAGTAAACGGCCCACGCAATGACTGTGATGGTAAGTAAACGGCCCACACAATGACTTACGGAAAGAGATGGCAATGACTGTGATGGTAAGTAAACGGCCCACGCAATGACTGTGATGGTAAGTAAACGGCCCACACAATGACTGTGATGGTAAGTAAACGGCCCCCGCAATGACTGTGATGGTAAGTAAACGGCCCACGCAATGACTGTGATGGTAAGTAAACGGCCCACACAATGACTGTGATGGTAAGTAAACGGCCCACACAATGACTTACGGAAAGAGATGGCAATGATTGTGATGGTAAGTAAATGGCCCACACAATGACTTACGGAAAGAGATGGCAATGACTGTGATGGTAAGTAAACGGCCCACACAATGACTGATGGTAAGTAAACGGCCCACGCAATGACTGTGATGGTAAGTAAATGGCCCAAGCAATGACTGTGATGGTAAGTAAACGGCCCACACAATGACTTACGGAAAGAGATGGCAATGACTGTGATGGTAAGTAAACGGCCCACACAATGACTTACGGAAAGAGATGGCAATGACTGTGATGGTAAGTAAACGGCCCACACAATGACTGATGGTAAGTAAACGGCCCACGCAATGACTGTGATGGTAAGTAAATGGCCCAAGCAATGACTGTGATGGTAAGTAAACGGCCCACACAATGACTTACGGAAAGAGATGGCAATGACTGTGATGGTAAGTAAACGGCCCACACAATGACTTACGGAAAGAGATGGCAATGACTGTGATGGTAAGTAAACGGCCCACACAATGACTGATGGTAAGTAAACGGCGCACGCAATGACTGTGATGGTAAGTAAATGGCCCAAGCAATGACTGTGATGGTAAGTAAACGGCCCACACAATGACTTACGGAAAGAGATGGCAATGACTGTGATGGTAAGTAAACCGCCCACACAATGACTGATGGTAAGTAAACGGCCCACGCAATGACTTACGGAAAGAGATGGCAATGACTGTGATGGTAAGTAAACCGCCCACGCAATGACTTACGGAAAGAGATGGCAATGACTGTGATGGTAAGTAAACGGCCCACGCAATGACTGTGATGGTAAGTAAACGGCCCCCGCAATGACTTACGGAAAGAGATGAATGACTGTGATGGTAAGTAAACGGCCCACGCAATGACTGTGATGGTAAGTAAACGGCCCACACAATGACTGTGATGGTAAGTAAACGGCCCACGCAATGACTGTGATGGTAAGTAAACGGCCCACACAATGACTTACGGAAAGAGATGGCAATGACTGTGATGGTAAGTAAACGGCCCACGCAATGACTGTGATGGTAAGTAAACGGCCCACACAATGACTGTGATGGTAAGTAAACGGCCCCCGCAATGACTGTGATGGTAAGTAAACGGCCCACGCAATGACTGATGGTAAGTAAACGGCCCACGCAATGACTGTGATGGTAAGTAAACGGCCCACACAATGACTTACGGAAAGAGATGGCAATGACTGTGATGGTAAGTAAACGGCCCACGCAATGACTGTGATGGTAAGTAAACGGCCCACACAATGACTGTGATGGTAAGTAAACGGCCCCCGCAATGACTGTGATGGTAAGTAAACGGCCCACGCAATGACTGTGATGGTAAGTAAACGGCCCACACAATGACTGTGATGGTAAGTAAACGGCCCACACAATGACTTACGGAAAGAGATTGCAATGATTGTGATGGTAAGTAAATGGCCCACACAATGACTTACGGAAAGAGATGGCAATGACTGTGATGGTAAGTAAACGGCCCACACAATGACTGATGGTAAGTAAACGGCCCACGCAATGACTGTGATGGTAAGTAAATGGCCCAAGCAATGACTGTGATGGTAAGTAAACGGCCCACACAATGACTTACGGAAAGAGATGGCAATGACTGTGATGGTAAGTAAACGGCCCACACAATGACTTACGGAAAGAGATGGCAATGACTGTGATGGTAAGTAAACGGCCCACACAATGACTGATGGTAAGTAAACGGCCCACGCAATGACTGTGATGGTAAGTAAATGGCCCAAGCAATGACTGTGATGGTAAGTAAACGGCCCACACAATGACTTACGGAAAGAGATGGCAATGACTGTGATGGTAAGTAAACGGCCCACACAATGACTGATGGTAAGTAAACGGCCCACGCAATGACTGTGATGGTAAGTAAATGGCCCAAGCAATGACTGTGATGGTAAGTAAACGGCCCACACAATGACTTACGGAAAGAGATGGCAATGACTGTGATGGTAAGTAAACCGCCCACACAATGACTGATGGTAAGTAAACGGCCCACGCAATGACTGTGATGGTAAGTAAATGGCCCAAGCAATGACTGTGATGGTAAGTAAACGGCCCACACAATGACTTACGGAAAGAGATGGCAATGACTGTGATGTTAAGTAAACGGCCCACACAATGACTTACGGAAAGAGATGGCAATGACTGTGATGGTAAGTAAACGGCCCACACAATGACTTACGGAAAGAGATGGCAATGACTGTGATGGTAAGTAAACGGCCCACACAATGACTTACGGAAAGAGATGGCAATGACTGTGATGGTAAGTAAACGGCCCACACAATGACTTACGGAAAGAGATGGCAATGACTGTGATGGTAAGTAAACGGCCCACACAATGACTGTGATGGTAAGTAAACGGCCCACACAATGACTTACGGAAAGAGATGGCAATGACTGTGATGGTAAGTAAACGGCCCACACAATGACTTACGGAAAGAGATGGCAATGACTGTGATGGTAAGTAAACGGCCCACACAATGACTGTGATGGTAAGTAAACGGCCCACACAATGACTTACGGAAAGATATGGCAATGACTGTGATGGTAAGTAAACGGCCCACACAATGACTTACGGAAAGAGATGGCAATGACTGTGATGGTAAGTAAACGGCCCACACCTTGACTTACGGAAAGAGATGGCAATGACTGTGATGGTAAGTAAACGGCCCACACAATGACTTACGGAAAGAGATGGCAATGACTGTGATGGTAAGTAAACGGCCCACGCAATGACTGTGATGGTAAGTAAACGGCCCACGCAATGACTGTGATGGTAAGTAAACGGCCCACACAATGACTTACGGAAAGAGATGGCAATGACTGTGATGGTAAGTAAACGGCCCACACAATGACTTACGGAAAGAGATGGCAATGACTGTGATGGTAAGTAAACGGCCCACACAATGACTTACGGAAAGAGATGGCAATGACTGTGATGGTAAGTAAACGGCCCACGCAATGACTGTGATGGTAAGTAAACGGCCCACGCAATGACTTACGGAAAGAGATGGCAATGACTGATGGTAAGAAAACGGCCCACACAATGACTGATGGTAAGTAAACGGCCCACGCAATGACTTACGGAAAGAGATGGCAATGACTGTGATGGTAAGTAAACGGCCCACGCAATGACTGTGATGGTAAGTAAACCGCCCACGCAATGACTGTGATGGTAAGTAAACGGCCCACACAATGACTTACGGAAAGAGATGGCAATGACTGTGATGGTAAGTAAACGGCCCACACAATGACTGTGATGGTAAGTAAACGGCCCACGCAATGACTTACGGAAAGAGATGGCAATGACTGTGATGGTAAGTAAACGGCCCACACAATGACTGTGATGGTAAGTAAACGGCCCACACAATGACTGTGATGGTAAGTAAACGGCCCACACAATGACTTACGGAAAGAGATGGCAATGACTGTGATGGTAAGTAAACGGCCCACACAATGACTTACGGAAAGAGATGGCAATGACTGTGATGGTAAGTAAACGGCCCACACAATGACTTACGGAAAGAGATGGCAATGACTGTGATGGTAAGTAAACGGCCCACACAATGACTTACGGAAAGAGATGGCAATGACTGTGATGGTAAGTAAACGGCCCACGCAATGACTGTGATGGTAAGTAAACGGCCCACGCAATGACTTACGGAAAGAGATGGCAATGACTGTGATGGTAAGTAAACGGCCCACACAATGACTGTGATGGTAAGTAAACGGCCCACACAATGACTTACGGAAAGAGATGGCAATGACTGTGATGGTAAGTAAACGGCCCACACAATGACTTACGGAAAGAGATGGCAATGACTGTGATGGTAAGTAAACGGCCCACGCAATGACTGTGATGGTAAGTAAACGGCCCACACAATGACTTACGGAAAGAGATGGCAATGACTGTGATGGTAAGTAAACGGCCCACACAATGACTTACGGAAAGAGATGGCAATGACTGTGATGGTAAGTAAACGGCCCACACAATGACTTACGGAAAGAGATGGCAATGACTGTGATGGTAAGTAAACGGCCCACGCAATGACTGTGATGGTAAGTAAACGGCCCACGCAATGACTTACGGAAAGAGTTGGCAATGACTGTGATGGTAAGTAAACGGCCCACACAATGACTTACGGAAAACGGCTGAAACTGAAAATTTGGGATTTCGTAGTTTCGTAATTAGGGTTATTTCATGTTCCATTCCGCTCACCATTCCAATAAACAGTTCACATAAAATGTGAACATGGAAATACCTCCTGATGATGTGTTGTATGTCTGGAATTAACTTACTTACCGCCGTAAAAATACAAAAATTATATCTTAATGTCAATTAGTAGTAATTAGTTTATTACTCATTACAACTAATTACTTTTTTCCTAATTTAACCAGACGTCGACGAATGTGAGGAGCTGGGGGACTCTGCGTGCCACGCTAGGGCCACCTGCAGCAACAAGCCGGGTGGGCACGATTGCGAATGCAACGACGGTCTCCTAGGCGACGGGGTCAACAACTGCGACGAGCCGGACGCGTGCGCGACGCACTCAGGTTGCGATGCCAACGCCCACTGTGTAAACGGCGCTAACGGAGCACGTTGCGAGTGTAACACTGGTTATATTGGTGACGGGACAGAATGCGAGGACATTAACGAGTGTCTTGAGGAGGATTGTGGAGACAATGCCATTTGTATCAATAAACCCGGATTTTATATCTGTGTGTGCGAAGAAGGGTCTACTAGGAATGGTAAGTAAAAGTAGGCAGGGGACTGAATGGTTTCCATAAGGTGAGCAGGGGCTATTACTGTAGGGCCCATGATCGTCGTGTGTTCAGATAATACAATATTAGTGCTGTACTAACGTGTACTTTCGTAAACATTCACAAATATTAAGTACTAGTTTCTAACTTGAGGTTAATGAGGGTTCTCTATAGTTGTACATGGTTCTAAATCGATGTTGTTTACTTAAATTAAGCATATGGTTTATCACTCTATACTCTTACTCGATTTATATGGTTTCTCACACGATGTCCAATGCATGGTTCCCGTTTTTAGATCTACATGATTTCACTTGATGTACCCTTGATTTTTTTAAATTTAGTTTTCAATCTTCAAATATGATCCCCATTGTGGTATATTATGTGTTATTTTAAAATATTATCTTATGTTCAGGGTTACAGGTTACAACTGTTATTGTAAAGTTTGGAAATAGTAAAAAAAATTAAATTAAATAATATTATAATATTAATATTATACAGACGAATTTTGCTATATCCATCTTAGGACCACTGATATGTTAAATATCGGTTTGACACAATCCAGATACAGTAAGCGGATATAAACTGACTACTAAAACCCCAATCTAAAAGAAAGGTGACCAATCGATCCGACAAACTATCGCCTCGTCGACATTTCCAGTACACATCCAAACCCAATTACAGTTGAGAAACTCTTGTGTAACAATTTGAACTGAATCTAAAATCAAACAATTTTTTAGCATCACATTAATTCAGTTTGGTTTCACGATATTAGTTGTAAGGAAACTAACTACATACGTGTTCAGCCGGTCCCAAGTGTTAATATTTACACGAACGAGCGGAGCGAGTGAGTGAAATATTGAAACGAGGCACCGAATGTTTATCACCCGGGTGAAAAATACAAAAAAATAGAAATAATTGCCGCAATAATAAGTCACCGTAGGAATATCCTTATAATTAATTAAATATACCTGCTAATTGCTGTTTTTACAAACAACATTCATTGAGTAATAAATTACTCATTACGACGCTTATTCCCATTGATTATCAGATGGGGCCTCATTGAATTCCTTGACATTGGATTTCTAGGAGAGTTGTGTGTGGACGATGATGAATGCTCCAACGGATCCAACGATTGCTCACCCAATGCTATCTGCTCCAACCTAGACGGGGGCGGCTACACATGTAACTGTAAACCTGGCTTCGAAGGCAATGGAAGAATTTGTGAAGGTAATATTATTTAATTATATAAACTTTACATTACATAAAAATTATAGATAAAGGAAAGACATTATTGAGTTAGACCACATGAAGAATACCTTCATTTACTACAGTAACTTAATCTAAAATCACAATTTCAGAACTTTGAACATGAGAAAACCAAAACAGGAAATGTAAGCTGCACGATATTAAACATCTACAAGTTTTTCTAAGTTCACCCTCTCATTACATTTTTTAATTTAAATGTCTTGTTTTTATATTGTAATAATACGATAAAGCTATCTAATCAATAAATGCTTACAGACATTGACGAATGTTCCCCTAGCAACGGGTCGCCAAATTCATGCGGTTCCCTAGGGCCGGGAGGGAAATGCTCGAACACCGCTGGTTCGTTTGTTTGTGAGTGCGAACCACCGCTGGTACTGAAAGATGGTTCGTGTTCGCCACCAGATGGGCCGAACTCAGTGGTACCATGTGAGGTTAGTTTGTGAGTGCGAACCACCGCTGGTACTGAAAGATGGTTCGTGTTCGCCACCAGCTGGGCCGAACTCAGTGGTACCATGTGAGGTTAGTTTGTGAGTGCGAACCACCGCTGGTACTGAAAGATGGTTCGTGTTCGCCACCAGCTGGGCCGAACTCAGTGGTACCATGTGAGGTTAGTTTGTGAGTGCGAACCACCGCTGGTACTGAAAGATGGTTCGTGTTCGCCACCAGATGGGCCGAACTCAGTGGTACCATGTGAGGTTAGTTTGTGAGTGCGAACCACCGCTGGTACTGAAAGATGGTTCGTGTTCGCCACCAGCTGGGCCGAACTCAGTGGTACCATGTGAGGTTAGTTTGTGAGTGCGAACCACCGCTGGTACTGAAAGATGGTTCATGTTCGCCACCAGCTGGGCCGAACTCAGTGGTACCATGTGAGGTTAGTTTGTGAGTGCGAACCACCGCTGGTACTGAAAGATGGTTCGTGTTCGCCACCAGCTGGGCCGAACTCAGTGGTACCATGTGAGGTTAGTTTGTGAGTGCGAACCACCGCTGGTACTGAAAGATGGTTCGTGTTCGCCACCAGCTGGGCCGAACTCAGTGGTACCATGTGAGGTTAGTTTGTGAGTGCAACCACCGCTGGTACTGAAAGATGGTTCGTGTTCGCCACCAGCTGGGCCGAACTCAGTGGTACCATGTGAGGTTAGTTTGTGAGTGCGAACCACCGCTGGTACTGAAAGATGGTTCGTGTTCGCCAACAGCTGGGCCGAACTCAGTGGTACCATGTGAGGTTAGTTTGTGAGTGCGAACCACCGCTGGTACTGAAAGATGGTTCGTGTTCGCCACCAGCTGGGCCGAACTCAGTGGTACCATGTGAGGTTAGTTTGTGAGTGTGAACCACCGCTGGTACTGAAAGATGGTTCGTGTTCGCGTTCGTGGTGCCATGTCAGTTAGTTGGATGAACGCTGTGGTACCATATGGATTTAGGTGGGTGGACACTGCGTTACCATGTGGATTTAGTTGGGTGAATGCTGTGGTACCATGTGGATTTAGTTGGGTGAACGCCGTGGTACCCTGTGGATTTAGTTGGGTGAACGCTGTGGTACCATGTGGATTTAGTTGGGTGAACGCCGTGGTACCCTGTGGATTTAGTTGGGTGAATGCTGTGGTACCATGTGGATTTAGTTGGGTGAACGCCGTGGTACCCTGTGGATTTAGTTGGGTGAACGCTGTGGTACCATGTGGATTTAGTTGGATGAACACTGTGGTACCATGTGGATTTAGTTGGGTGAACACTATGGTACCATGTGGATTTAGTTGGGTGAACACTGTGGTACCATGTGGATTTAGTTGGATGAACGCTGTGGTACCATGTGGATTTAGTTGGGTGAATACTGTGGTGCCATGTCAGTTAGTTAGATGAACGCTGTAGTACCATGTGGATTTAGTTGGATGAACGCTGTGGTACCATGTGGATTTAGTTGGGTGAATAATGTGGTGCCATGTCAGTTAGTTGGATGAACGCTGTGGTACCATATGGATTTAGTTGGGTGAACACTGTGTTACCATGTGGATTTAGTTGGGTGAATGCTGTGGTACCATGTGGATTTAGTTGGGTGAACGCCGTGGTACCCTGTGGATTTAGTTGGGTGAATGCTGTGGTACCATGTGTATTTAGTTGGGTGAACACTATGGTACCATGTGGATTTAGTTGGGTGAACACTGTGGTACCATGTGGATTTAGTTGGATGAACGCTGTTGTACCATGTGGATTTAGTTGGGTGAATACTGTGGTGCCATGTCAGTTAGTTGGAGACCGCTGTGGTACCATGTGGATTTAGTTGGGTGAACACTGTGGTACCTTGTGGATTTAGTTGGATGAACGCTGTGGTACCATGTCAGTTAGTTGGATGAACGCTGTGGTACCATATGGATTTAGTTGGGTGAACACTGTGTTACCATGTGGATTTAGTTGGGTGAATGCTGTGGTACCATGTGGATTTAGTTGGATCAACGCTGTGGTACCATGTGGATTTAGTTGGGTGAACACTGTGGTACCATGTGGATTTAGTTGGATGAACGCTGTGGTACCATATGGATTTAGTTGGGTGAACACTGTGGTACCATGTGGATTTAGTTGGATGAACGCTTTGGTACCATGTGGATTTAGTTGGGTGAACACTATGGTACCATGTCGATTTAGTTGGGTGAATACTGTGGTGCCAGTCAATTAGTTGGATGAACGCTGTGGTACCATATGGATTTAGTTGGGTGAACACTGTGTTACCATGTGGATTTAGTTGGGTGAATGCTGTGGTACCATGTGGATTTAGTTGGATCAACGCTGTGGTACCATGTGGATTTAGTTGGGTGAACACTATGGTACCATGTGGATTTAGTTGGGTGAATACTGTGGTGCCATGTCAGTTAGTTGGATGAACGCTGTGGTACCATATGGATTTAGTTGGGTGAACACTGTGTTACCATGTGGATTTAGTTGGGTGAATGCTGTGGTACCATGTGGATTTAGTTGGATCAACGCTGTGGTACCATGTGGATTTAGTTGGGTGAACACTATGGTACCATGTGGATTTAGTTGGGTGAACACTGTGGTACCATGTGGATTTAGTTGCGTGAACACTATGGTACCATGTGGATTTAGTTGGGTGAACACTGTGGTACCATGTGGATTTAGTTGGATGAATGCTGTGGTACCATGTGGATTTAGTTGGGTGAACACTATGGTACCTTGTGGAGTTAGTTGGGTGAACACTATGGTACCATGGGGATTTAGTTGGGTGAACACTGTGGTACCATGTGGATTTAGTTGGATGAACGCTGTGGTACCATGTGGATTTAGTTGGGTGAACACTATGGTACCTTGTGGAGTTAGTTGGGTGAACACTATGGTACCATGGGGATTTAGTTGGATGAACGCTGTGGTACCATGTGGATTTAGTTGGGTGAATAATGTGGTGCCATGTCAGTTAGTTGGATGAACGCTGTGGTACCATATGGATTTAGTTGGGTGAACACTGTGGTACCATGTGGATTTAGTTGGATGAACGCTTTGGTACCATGTGGATTTAGTTGGGTGAACACTATGGTACCATGTGAATTTAGTTCGGTGAACACTGTGTTACCATGTTGATTTAGTTGGGTGAATGCTGTGGTACCATGTGGTTTTAGTTGGGTGAACACTATGGTACCATGTGGATTTAGTTGGGTGAAAACTGTGGTACCATGTGGAATTAGTTTGGTGAACGCCGTGGTACCCTGTGGATTTAATTGGGTGAACGGCGAACGCCGTGGTACCCTGTGGATTTAGTTGGGTGAACGCCGTGGTACCCTGTGGATTTAGTTGGGTGAAAGCTGTGGAACCATGTCAGTTAGTTGGGTGAACGCCGTGGTACCCTGTGGATTTAGTTGGGTGAACACTGTGTTACCATGTGGATTTAGTTGGATGAACGCTGTGGTACCATTTGGATTTAGTTGGGTGAATACTGTGGTGCCATGTCAGTTAGTTGGATGAACGCTGTGGTACCATATGGATTTAGTTGGGCGAACACTGTGTTACCATGTGGATTTAGTTGGGTGAATGCTGTGGTACCATGTGGATTTAGTTGGATCAACGCTGTGGTACCATGTGGATTTAGTTGGGTGAACACTATGGTACCATGTGGATTTAGTTGGGTGAACACTGTGGTACCATGGGGATTTAGTTGGATGAACGTTGTGGTACCATGTGGATTTAGTTGGGTGAACACTATGGTACCTTGTGGAGTTAGTTGGGTGAACACTATGGTACCATGGGGATTTAGTTGGGTGAACACTGTGGTACCATGTGGATTTAGTTGGATGAACGCTGTGGTACCATATGGATTTAGTTGGGTGAACACTGTGGTACCATGTGGATTTAGTTGGATGAACGCTTTGGTACCATGTGGATTTAGTTGGGTGAACACTATGGTACCATGTGGATTTAGTTCGGTGAGCACTGTGTTACCATGTTGATTTAGTTGGGTGAATGCTGTGGTACCATGTGGTTTTAGTTGGGTGAACACTATGGTACCATGTGGATTTAGTTGGGTGAAAGCTGTGGTACCATGTGGATTTAGTTTGGTGAACGCCGTGGTACCATGTCAGTTAGTTGGATGAACGCTGTGGTACCATGTGGATTTAGTTGAGTGAACACTGTGGTGCCATGTGGATTTAGTTGGGTGAACGCCGTGGTACCCTGTGGATTTAATTGGGTGAACGACGAACGCCGTGGTACCCTGTGGATTTAGTTGGGTGAACGCCGTGGTACCCTGTGGATTTAGTTGGGTGAAAGCTGTGGAACCATGTCAGTTAGTTGGGTGAACGCCGTGGTACCATTTCAGTTAGTTGGATGAAAGCTGTGGTACCCTGTGGATTTAGTTGGGTGAACGCCGTGGTACCCTGTGGATTTAGTTGGGTGAAAGCTGTGGAACCATGTCAGTTAGTTGGGTGAACGCCGTGGTACCATGTCAGTTAGTTGGATGAACGCTGTGGTACCCTGTGGATTTAGTTGGGTGAACGCCGTGGTACCCTGTGGATTTAGTTGGGTGAACGCTGTGGAACCATGTCAATTAGTTGGATGAACGCCGTGGTACCATGTCAGTTAGTTAGATGAACGCCGTGGTACCGTGTGGATTTAGTTGGGTGAACACTGTGTTACCATGTGGATTTAGTTGGGTGAACGCTGTGGTACCATGTGGATTTAGTTGGGTGAACACTGTGGTACTATGTGGATTTAGTTGGGTGAACACCGTGTTACCATGTTGATTTAGTTGGGTGAATGCTGTGGTACCATGTGGTTTTAGTTGGGTGAACACTGTGGTACCATGTGGATTTAGTTGGGTGAATGCTGTGGTACCATGTGGATTTAGTTAGGTGAACGCTGTGGTACCCTGTGAATTTAGTTGGGTGAAAGCTGTGGAACCATGACAGTTAGTTGGGTGAACGCCGTGGTACCCTGTGGATTTAGTTGGGTGAACACTGTAGTACCATGTGGATTTAGTTGAGTGAATGCTGTGGTACCATGCGGATTTAGTTGGGTGAACGCTTTGGTACCATGTGGATTTAGTTCAGTGAACGCTATGGTACCTTGTGGATTTAGTTGGGTGAAAGCTTTGGTACCATGTGGATTTAATTGAGTGAACACTGTGGTACCATGTGGATTTAGTTGGGTGAAAGCTGTGGTACCATGTGAATTTAGTTGGGTGAACGCTGTGGTACCATGTGGATTTAGTTGGGTGAACGCTGTTACCATGTGGATTTAGTTGGGTGAACGCTGTGGTACCATGTGGATTTAGTTGGGTGAAGACTGTTACCATGTGGATTTAGTTGGGTGAACGCTGTTGTACCTTGTGGATTTAGTTGGGTGAAAGCTGTGGTACCATGTCAGTTAGTTGGGTGAAAGCCGTGGTACCCTGTGGATTTAGTTGGGTGAACTCTGTGTTACCATGTGGATTTAGTTGGGTGAACGCTGTGGTACCATGTGGATTTAGTTGGGTGAACGCTGTTACCATGTGGATTTAGTTGGGTGAACGCTGTGGTACCATGTGGATTTAGTTGGGTGAACGCTGTTACCATGTGGATTTAGTTGGGTGAACGCTGTGATACCTTGTGGATTTAGTTGGGTGAAAGCTGTGGTACCATGTCAGTTAGTTGGGTGAAAGCCGTGGTACCCTGTGGATTTAGTTGGGTGAACACTGTGTTACCATGTGGATTTAGTTGGGTGAACGCTGTGGTACCCTGTGGATTTAGTTGGGTGAACACTGTGTTACCATGTGGATTTAGTTGGGTGAAAGCTTTGGTACCATGTGGATTTAGATGGGTGAACGCCGTGGTACCATGTGGATTTAGTTGAGTGAACACTGTGGTACCATGTGGATTTAGTTGGGGGAAAGCTTTGGTACCATGTGGATTTAGTTGGGTGAAAGCTTTGGTACCATGTGGATTTAGTTGGGTGAACACTGTGTTACCATGTGGATTTAGTTGGGTGAACACCATGGTACCATGTGGATTTAGTTGGGTGAACACTGTGGTACCTTGTGGATTTAGTTGGGTGAACACTGTGGTACCATGTGGATTTAGTTGGGTGAACACTGTGGTACCTTGTGGATTTAGTTGGGTGAACACTGTGGTACCATATGGATTTAGTTGGGTGAACACTGTGGTAACTTGTGGATTTAGTTGGGTGAACACTATGGTACCATGTGGATTTAGTTGGGTGAACAATGTGATACCTTGTGGATTTAGTTGGGTGAACACTGTGGTACCATATGGATTTAGTTGGGTGAACACTGTGGTACCTTGTGGATTTAATTGGGTGAACACTGTGGTACCATGTGGATTTAGTTGGGTGAAAGCTTTGGTACCATGTGGATTTAGTTGGGTGAACACTGTGGTACCATGTGGATTTAGTTGGGTGATCACTGTGGTACCTTGTGGATTTAGTTGGGTGAACACTGTGGTACCTTGTGGATTTAGTTGGGTGAACACTATGGTACCATGTGGATTTAGTTGGGTGAACACTGTGCTACCTTGTGGATTTAGTTGGGTGAACACTGTGGTACCATATGGATTTAGTTGGGTGAACACTGTGTTACCATGTGGATTTAGTTGGGTGAAAGCTTTGGTACCATGTGGATTTAGATGGGTGAACGCCGTGGTACCATGTGGATTTAGTTGAGTGAACACTGTGGTACCATGTGGATTTAGTTGGGTGAAAGCTTTGGTACCATGCGGATTTAGTTGGGTGAACACTGTGGTACCTTGTGGATTTAGTTGGGTGAACACTGTGGTGCCATGTGGATTTAGTTGGGTGAACACTATGGTACCTTGTGGAGTTAGTTGGGTGAATACTGTGGTACCATGTCAGTTAGTTGGATGAACGCTGTGGTACCATATGGATTTAGTTGGGTAAACACTGTGTTACCATTTGGATTTAGTTGGGTAAACACTGTGGTACCATGTGGATTTAGTTGGGTGAACACTATGGTACCTTGTGGAGTTAGTTGGGTGAATACTGTGGTACCATGTCAGTTAGTTGGATGAACGCTGTGGTACCATATGGATTTAGTTGGGTAAACACTGTGTTACCATTTGGATTTAGTTGGGTAAACACTGTGGTACCATGTGGATTTAGTTGGGTGAACACTATGGTACCTTGTGGAGTTAGTTGGGTGAATACTGTGGTACCATGTCAGTTAGTTGGATGAACGCTGTGGTACCATATGGATTTAGTTGGGTAAACACTGTGTTACCATGTGGATTTAGTTGGGCGAACACTGTGTTACCATGTGGATTTAGTTGGGTGAATGCTGTGGTACCATGTGGATTTAGTTGGATCAACGCTGTGGTACCATGTGGATTTAGTTGGGTGAACACTATGGTACCATGTGGATTTAGTTGGGTGAACACTGTGGTACCATGGGGATTTAGTTGGATGAACGTTGTGGTACCATGTGGATTTAGTTGGGTGAACACTATGGTACCTTGTGGAGTTAGTTGGGTGAACACTATGGTACCATGGGGATTTAGTTGGGTGAACACTGTGGTACCATGTGGATTTAGTTGGATGAACGCTGTGGTACCATATGGATTTAGTTGGGTGAACACTGTGGTACCATGTGGATTTAGTTGGATGAACGCTTTGGTACCATGTGGATTTAGTTGGGTGAACACTATGGTACCATGTGGATTTAGTTCGGTGAGCACTGTGTTACCATGTTGATTTAGTTGGGTGAATGCTGTGGTACCATGTGGTTTTAGTTGGGTGAACACTATGGTACCATGTGGATTTAGTTGGGTGAAAGCTGTGGTACCATGTGGATTTAGTTTGGTGAACGCCGTGGTACCATGTCAGTTAGTTGGATGAACGCTGTGGTACCATGTGGATTTAGTTGAGTGAACACTGTGGTGCCATGTGGATTTAGTTGGGTGAACGCCGTGGTACCCTGTGGATTTAATTGGGTGAACGACGAACGCCGTGGTACCCTGTGGATTTAGTTGGGTGAACGCCGTGGTACCCTGTGGATTTAGTTGGGTGAAAGCTGTGGAACCATGTCAGTTAGTTGGGTGAACGCCGTGGTACCATTTCAGTTAGTTGGATGAAAGCTGTGGTACCCTGTGGATTTAGTTGGGTGAACGCCGTGGTACCCTGTGGATTTAGTTGGGTGAAAGCTGTGGAACCATGTCAGTTAGTTGGGTGAACGCCGTGGTACCATGTCAGTTAGTTGGATGAACGCTGTGGTACCCTGTGGATTTAGTTGGGTGAACGCCGTGGTACCCTGTGGATTTAGTTGGGTGAACGCTGTGGAACCATGTCAATTAGTTGGATGAACGCCGTGGTACCATGTCAGTTAGTTAGATGAACGCCGTGGTACCGTGTGGATTTAGTTGGGTGAACACTGTGTTACCATGTGGATTTAGTTGGGTGAACGCTGTGGTACCATGTGGATTTAGTTGGGTGAACACTGTGGTACTATGTGGATTTAGTTGGGTGAACACCGTGTTACCATGTTGATTTAGTTGGGTGAATGCTGTGGTACCATGTGGTTTTAGTTGGGTGAACACTGTGGTACCATGTGGATTTAGTTGGGTGAATGCTGTGGTACCATGTGGATTTAGTTAGGTGAACGCTGTGGTACCCTGTGAATTTAGTTGGGTGAAAGCTGTGGAACCATGACAGTTAGTTGGGTGAACGCCGTGGTACCCTGTGGATTTAGTTGGGTGAACACTGTAGTACCATGTGGATTTAGTTGAGTGAATGCTGTGGTACCATGTGGATTTAGTTGGGTGAACGCTTTGGTACCATGTGGATTTAGTTCAGTGAACGCTATGGTACCTTGTGGATTTAGTTGGGTGAAAGCTTTGGTACCATGTGGATTTAATTGAGTGAACACTGTGGTACCATGTGGATTTAGTTGGGTGAAAGCTGTGGTACCATGTGAATTTAGTTGGGTGAACGCTGTGGTACCATGTGGATTTAGTTGGGTGAACGCTGTTACCATGTGGATTTAGTTGGGTGAACGCTGTGGTACCATGTGGATTTAGTTGGGTGAAGACTGTTACCATGTGGATTTAGTTGGGTGAACGCTGTTGTACCTTGTGGATTTAGTTGGGTGAAAGCTGTGGTACCATGTCAGTTAGTTGGGTGAAAGCCGTGGTACCCTGTGGATTTAGTTGGGTGAACTCTGTGTTACCATGTGGATTTAGTTGGGTGAACGCTGTGGTACCATGTGGATTTAGTTGGGTGAACGCTGTGGTACCATGTGGATTTAGTTGGGTGAACGCTGTTACCATGTGGATTTAGTTGGGTGAACGCTGTGGTACCATGTGGATTTAGTTGGGTGAACGCTGTGGTACCATATGGATTTAGTTGGGTGAACGCTGTGGTACCATGTGGATTTAGTTGGGTGAACGCTGTTACCATGTGGATTTAGTTGGGTGAACGCTGTGGTACCATGTGGATTTAGTTGGGTGAACGCTGTTACCATGTGGATTTAGTTGGGTGAACGCTGTGATACCTTGTGGATTTAGTTGGGTGAAAGCTGTGGTACCATGTCAGTTAGTTGGGTGAAAGCCGTGGTACCCTGTGGATTTAGTTGGGTGAACACTGTGTTACCATGTGGATTTAGTTGGGTGAACGCTGTGGTACCCTGTGGATTTAGTTGGGTGAACACTGTGTTACCATGTGGATTTAGTTGGGTGAAAGCTTTGGTACCATGTGGATTTAGATGGGTGAACGCCGTGGTACCATGTGGATTTAGTTGAGTGAACACTGTGGTACCATGTGGATTTAGTTGGGGGAAAGCTTTGGTACCATGTGGATTTAGTTGGGTGAAAGCTTTGGTACCATGTGGATTTAGTTGGGTGAACACTGTGTTACCATGTGGATTTAGTTGGGTGAACACCATGGTACCATGTGGATTTAGTTGGGTGAACACTGTGGTACCTTGTGGATTTAGTTGGGTGAACACTGTGGTACCATGTGGATTTAGTTGGGTGAACACTGTGGTACCTTGTGGATTTAGTTGGGTGAACACTGTGGTACCATATGGATTTAGTTGGGTGAACACTGTGGTAACTTGTGGATTTAGTTGGGTGAACACTATGGTACCATGTGGATTTAGTTGGGTGAACAATGTGATACCTTGTGGATTTAGTTGGGTGAACACTGTGGTACCATATGGATTTAGTTGGGTGAACACTGTGGTACCTTGTGGATTTAATTGGGTGAACACTGTGGTACCATGTGGATTTAGTTGGGTGAAAGCTTTGGTACCATGTGGATTTAGTTGGGTGAACACTGTGGTACCATGTGGATTTAGTTGGGTGATCACTGTGGTACCTTGTGGATTTAGTTGGGTGAACACTGTGGTACCTTGTGGATTTAGTTGGGTGAACACTATGGTACCATGTGGATTTAGTTGGGTGAACACTGTGCTACCTTGTGGATTTAGTTGGGTGAACACTGTGGTACCATATGGATTTAGTTGGGTGAACACTGTGTTACCATGTGGATTTAGTTGGGTGAAAGCTTTGGTACCATGTGGATTTAGATGGGTGAACGCCGTGGTACCATGTGGATTTAGTTGAGTGAACACTGTGGTACCATGTGGATTTAGTTGGGTGAAAGCTTTGGTACCATGCGGATTTAGTTGGGTGAACACTGTGGTACCTTGTGGATTTAGTTGGGTGAACACTGTGGTGCCATGTGGATTTAGTTGGGTGAACACTATGGTACCTTGTGGAGTTAGTTGGGTGAATACTGTGGTACCATGTCAGTTAGTTGGATGAACGCTGTGGTACCATATGGATTTAGTTGGGTAAACACTGTGTTACCATTTGGATTTAGTTGGGTAAACACTGTGGTACCATGTGGATTTAGTTGGGTGAACACTATGGTACCTTGTGGAGTTAGTTGGGTGAATACTGTGGTACCATGTCAGTTAGTTGGATGAACGCTGTGGTACCATATGGATTTAGTTGGGTAAACACTGTGTTACCATTTGGATTTAGTTGGGTAAACACTGTGGTACCATGTGGATTTAGTTGGGTGAACACTATGGTACCTTGTGGAGTTAGTTGGGTGAATACTGTGGTACCATGTCAGTTAGTTGGATGAACGCTGTGGTACCATATGGATTTAGTTGGGTAAACACTGTGTTACCATGTGGATTTAGTTGGGTAAACACTGTGATACCATGTGGATTTAGTTGGGTGAACACTGTGGTACCATGTGGATTTAGTTGGGTGAACACTATGGTACCTTGTGGAGTTAGTTGGGTGAATACTGTGGTACCATGTCAGTTAGTTGGATGAACGCTGTGGTACCATATGGATTTAGTTGGGTAAACACTGTGTTACCATTTGGATTTAGTTGGGTAAACACTGTGGTACCATGTGGATTTAGTTGGGTGAACACTATGGTACCTTGTGAAGTTAGTTGGGTGAATACTGTGGTACCGTGTCAGTTAGTTGGATGAACGCTGTGGTACCATATGGATTTAGTTGGGTGAACACTGTGTTACCATGTGGATTTAGTTGGGTAAACACTATGGTACCTTGTGGAGTTAGTTGGGTGAATACTGTGGTACCATGTCAGTTAGTTGGATGAACGCTGTGGTACCATATGGATTTAGTTGGGTAAACACTGTGTTACCATTTGGATTTAGTTGGGTAAACACTGTGGTGCCATGTGGATTTAGTTGGGTAAACACTATGGTACCTTGTGGAGTTAGTTGGGTGAATACTGTGGTACCATGTCAGTTAGTTGGATGAACGCAATGGTACCATATGGATTTAGTTGGGTAACCACTATGGTACCATGTGTATTTAGTTGGGTGAACGCTGTGGTAGCATGCGTGAGGTTATTTGGGTGAACAATAGGTGGCATATCTTTCGCGGGTAGGACTACATAATTGTTTTGCATTGCATTTTTGTAGCCTGAAGATGAATGCGCTGATGATGCTGAGTGCCGACTAACCGGGAGCGGCGGAAGAGTTTGTCGATGTTTGTCGGGATTCAGTGGAAATGGAAAGAGCTGTACAAGTTAGTCTTAGGAATTTATCAAGAAATTAAACTCAATATAAAATTTGTCTTATTTTATTACCAACTTATCTCAATCCAACTGTAATTTAATTTAATTCACTATTCTAATTGTCCTACTTATTTAATCTCTGCTTATCTTGCAGACATCAATGAATGTTTGGATGGCTCAGCGAGATGCGATGAGTCAAATGGTAATTGTATCGATACAGACGGGAGTTACGAATGCGAATGTCGGGAAGGTTACACTGGTAGTGGGTTTAATTGCGAACGTAAGTAATACTGTAATTGTTCGAAATATTAAAAGCTTGTGGATTGTTTGTGAGACATTAAACCGAACCGAATCAATTAGTTACATTATTAATGTATTTACGTTCCCTTTAACTTGCGACCGTCGGTATTGTTACATTGATTATGAGGAAGGGTGTGTTTGATTCAGATATTATGTGATGTAAATTGTGTAGGATTTAGACTCTAAGGTATGAAGAATGTCTCACTTTGTCCTTTTATGACGCCACAATCTTGTATATATTATATTATATTATAGCGATGTGCCGACCTGGAGTTTGTCGTCATAAACAGACATGCTCTGTCGTAAACAACGCGGCAGTTTGTGAGTGTGTCTGTCAGGACCCGCATTGTGAACCTCTACCAGGGGAAGTCTGTGGGTCTGACGGTAACACGTATCCTAGCAACGCAGACCTCTTCGAAACATCGTGTCGATTGCCCTCGGAGGAACCAAGATTGACAGTCAGTTACTTCGGAGCCTGCGAAGGTGAGTGACTCATTAATTATGTTTCTGTAATCATAATTGAACAGTCTGATCCTCTTTGTCTGTCAACAGCCTTTCTAAACACCATCCCCATGGCTCCCCTGTCACCAGCCAACCAAATACTATCCTTGATCTTTGACTGCCCATCACCAGACTACCAAATACCATTTTTTGCTGTGACACCTCTAGATGGCTCCCGTATATATTACTGTAAGCATATGCCTACAATTTACTAAACAATACATTCGTTAATTAACAACAGATGAGTGTGATGGAGTTACGTGCCGAGATGGGACTAGCTGTGAGGTTGTGGATGGATTAGCGAACTGCGTATGCGATCCTTGTACACCCGAGTCGTACGACAGCGGACTTGTATGCGCGCAGCACCATCAGTTCGAATCGGAATGCGGTCTACATATATACAACTGTGCGAGCAGTAGTCAGCTCGTTGTCACTAATCCAGGGCCTTGCCCGCAACGTTAGTCATAATTTATATATAAACTTTTTTTCACTAATTTAATTTCATTGTCTCAGATATAAACTAAAAAAATTATAAATTGTAATATTACCACTAATCTTTATTGTAAAGTAAAAGTAACTGTTGATGACTGTTGTGTTGTAGATGATCTCCATATACAATACATTGAAAAATATATCGTAGTAAGTAGATGCTCTTTATTCATACTGTACCATGACCACGGTAGACTCCAACTCGATACATTCCTATAGATTGTAGATACTCCGCGTACACTGAGTGGTTGCCATGCAGTGTAACCTGTGGGGTAGGCGAAGAGATCCGCACGAGAGCCATAAAGGCGCATCATGTTGGAGGAGGGACACCCTGCGATCTGGATAGTCTAGTCGAATCCCGTCCATGCGTTCAACCGGTCTGTCCAGAATGTAAGTTGTTTGGTTTATGTTATGAACAGTTTACGTCCCTATACAACAATACTATACAGTATGTTATTTATATAGCACAATATATTAATTTTATCCCCGTACCCTTAATAATAATTTGAACAACTTCTAAGTACAGTTTCATTATCGAAAGTTTTTTTTGTAAATTACGATTTGATTACAATAATTATTATAAATATATTTAAAACAATAATTTATTAAGTTTAAGATATAAAATAAATAACAATTACTGTAGGCCAAGTTCAAGCAAACAATCAACAGATCCGACGAAATACTGTATTGTCAGTTAGAAGGCGCTATATACGGTACACTATACGGTACCCCCCGGGATATAGTGTGTATCAGTGATATGGATGTGAACGAAGAACACAACACCCCCCCCCCCCTTATCCCCAAATTTGTTAGCAATTTGGAAACAGATAGTTTCACCTCTCTCCACCTTATAGTAGGGTGAGCAGAATCTTTATTTTTGCTTTCAATCTTTAGCTACAAATGTTTGAAAAGGTGTCTCGATATTGTGCACCGATATTGCATCAGTTACACCGCAGTTCGATTATTCTTTGTTGATACAGATGGAAAACAGGCCCCATGCGGAGGCGCGATGATTCCAAATATGTAGAATTTGGTAGGGAAATAGGCCAAACAGTACGGTAGCTTGTTATGGGGCGTTCTAATGTAATGTTGGACATTTTGCACCCCCTGGAAACGGTTTATTTGAGTTAATAATTTATCCACATTCTGTTTCTCTTACCTGGGCAACAGGTGCCATACCTAGGCCATGTACTGTATACTAATACTAGTACTGTACGTAGCTGTTTTCACACAATTAACTAGAATTATTATGTGTATATATTTATTAGAATAAACTAGCCTCGCACAGATGAGAAACCATGTAATTTTTGAACGCTCATATCTCAGATATTTCGCAACGAAATTCAGGATCCATATTTGGAATCCATGGCACGATTTGCAACGTCATCTTTCCATCGGTACCAGCGAATCAATATACGATTAAAGGGTGGATGCACCTGCAGTTTCACTGAAGCAATATCGACTTCGACGGTGACGGATACACCTTTTTCAAACGTTTGTAATCAAAGATTAAAACCAAAATAACAATTCTGACTCGCCCAGGATGGAGGTCAAACTAACTCCGTTCAAAATCAATGCAATTTAATTAGATTTTAAGGGAAATTGGGAGGGGGGGGGGGGGGGGGGGGGGGGTGGATGGGTGGTATGGTGGTGTGTGTCCATCTCACTGAATTATGATACAGAGATATGATTCATGATAATTAATTAACAAGGTAGGACTGGTAAGTCATTTGATAAAATTATCAATTTGTGAACTCATTTTAACTAAAATATCTATATTTGTAGGGCCTACTGTACTAACTATTTAAAACCCATTTATTTTCCCAGCCGTTTGCGCCGATGAAGTTTGTGGAGTGGGTGAGGAGTGCGTCGTTGGGGCGGGTGGAGTAGCGAGCTGTGAGTGTCTGTCTTGCGGCGGCGTTCCAAACGAAACCAGTGTGCGGAACCGATGGGAACAATTACCCCAATCAGTGCCATCTATGGCGTCACGCCTGTCGGTCGAACAACGTCGATATCAAAGTACTGAAGGATGGCAACTGCGATGATGGTTCGTAGTAATGAATTACTAACTTAATTACGTTACTACTTACTAGTTGATTACAATTACGGCGTTCTAGAACTACTATTAGTTCTAGAACGCCTTGATTACAATGATATACAGTAAAGTGGTGGTGTTCCTGTAGGTGTACATGAATTTCGATTGGTAACTTCCAGGTGGGAGATTCATTGCGTTGTACGAATCGCCAAGGAGAATCTATATTTTATCTGTTTAGGTCAGAAAAGTGTTTTATCTTCACACTATACAGTTAATTATACAGTATACAGTGATACGGTATAATACATAATAATATAAAAAAACAGCCAATTTCTCGTAAAACCTCCAGTGCATCTCGTGACAAATTAACCAGAAATTAATTTGAGAATCTACAGAACTGGCAGTTTTCTGTCATTAATTAACTGGCGGTTATATATCCTTTGATGAAGGGTATACAATATTTTAGTTAATTTATACTGGTGGACCAATTTGAAAAAGGGCACTTTTTATATATATGGATATTTTATTTAGAAATTAAAATATAGCCAATTAAAAAATTAACAGTTAATTAATATATTAACTGCCGGTAATTAAAATAGTAAAATAGATTAGCCGCAAAACTATACTATTGTAAGGAATATTATTAACAACACAGTTACAATACTAATTAATACAATTGAGTAATACGGCCATAACGCAAACCACAGAAAAATAATAATATATTGCATTGTTGTGTAATCATTATTAGAAGGAAGTATGCGCTCCCTGGGAGGATTGGGTGTCGTTAGTTCTAAACCGGATACGTCATTAGTTATAATCAAAGCATCAGTAGTTCTAATTGTGAAAGTCTTTGTTCCAATTGATTAGCACACAAAATTTAAATATTAATCCCCCCTCCCCCTCCTCCGCCTGTTCCTTCTTAATTCCCAATTAAAAATCACTTCCCAAGACATTTAAGGTGTGTGTACCCCCACCCCCCCCCCCCCCCCCCCCCCATGAACACTATTTTCAATGAAACAAATTTTCTTCGAATTACGGGGTGAGCTCCACAAAAGTCTGTGGTCTGGTTGGTTAATCATTTCTGGCACGAAAGAAGCACATCACATCACTTATAATAAGTTTTAAGTGTATCCCACCCAACTGCTGCGAAGATGCGAAGACGGTTGTAGGAGTTGCGACCACAAGCGGTTTACTCTCGCAACTGAAAGATATGAGTATGAGAACCCTCCAGGAGAAATACCGGTTTGGTCGTCGCCCGGGTCAACAAGGACCGCGTCCCTCAGTGGTACACAAGGCTGGGGTCGATAAATTGGCTACTGGAACAGAAGACAGAAGAACCAACCTGTTGAAATGTAAAAAGACACTAAAGATTGCTACAATGAACGCACGCACGCTGAAAGCACATAGCAAACAGGGTAACATGGTCGCTCTGGCAATGGAATATAACATCGACATCATCTGCATCCAAGAACATCGGATTTGCCATGAAGACACTGCCATGAAGTACAATGACATTGGAAATGGACGGACGTTAGTAAAAAGCTCAGCAGTAAGAAACTCGACCAATGCATCAATTGGTGGAGTAGGAATTCTGCTAAGTCCATTTGCACTTAAGACCCTATACAACAACGAATCTATAAATTCAGGGTTATGATCGCAACATTTGATGGGAATCCCAAGACAACAGTTATATGTTGCTACAGTCCAACTAATGCCTCAGAGCCAGAACAAGCAGCAAGTTTTATGAAGATCTGGCTGAACTTATAAAAGACATTCCGAAACACAATGTTAAAGTCATTGCTGGTGACCTGAATGCGCAAATTGGCCCAGAAGACATAAAGGGTTACACCTATAACACCAGTTCTAACAGAAATGGGTACTTACTTTTATACCTAATGGAAGAATGTGAATTGATACCAAGAAACAACACATTCGAAAAGAGTAAGGGGAAGCTATGGACCTTTCAATACCCTAATGGAAACAAAGCACAACTGGATTACATCCTTATAAACAAAAAGTGGAGAAACAGCATGATCAACTGCGAGGCATACAGCTCGTTCAACCTAATTGGTTCGGACCACAGAATTGTGACTGCAGATACCAGACTCAGATTGAGAGCCAGCAATCCCAGGACAAAATGACTGGGAGAAACTCAGAACTGACAATGCAGTAAAGGATGCTTACACAGTAGAAGTTAAAAACCGCTTTGAAGCACTTCAGTCAATGGATGAAGACCAGTCCACCGATTCAATATACCAGAATATAATAACAGCCCACAAGGAATCAGCTAAGAGGCATATCCCCCAGAAACCCAAACGAAAACAGTATGTGCCATGGCAAAACTCTGAGGTTACTTGTAAGACAGAAGATCTCAAGATAGCCTACAAAGTAAAAACCGAACAACCAACAACCGAAAACATTAACAAGGTTGAGAAAGCTAAGGACGATCTTAAATTGTCCTACAACATCAACCAGGAAAAGTACATACAGGATAAAATTGAAGCAATTACAACTGCTCACATACAGCAACAATCAAGACTTATCTGGCACACTGTAAATTAGGTATCTGGTCGGAAAAGTTGTGCAAAGGGGCGCCTCAAAGCCGATAGTCCTGAAGAACGTGTTGGGAAGTGGAAAAATCACTTCAGCAACTTGCTTTGGCAGACACCAAACATCGAGGTCAGCCCTACAAGGAAAATATATGACAAGACACTACCTATAGAAACAGGGGACTTCACAAATGCCGAACTCCAAAGAAACATTAAAAGCATGTCCAATAATAAAGCAAGTGGATTAGATGATATCCCAGCGGAGGTATGGAAAACCGGAGTGCTAAACAGACCATTATTGAATGTGATGTGGTCATGGATAGAGAGTAGCAAAAAGGACAAAGAAGTTAGGAAAGCAAAGGCTTGGATAGCTCTATCAAAAATGTATACCATCTGGAAATCAGATCTCTCCAGGCACCTGAAGACTAAGTTCTTTCGAGCCACAGTGGAAAGTGTATTTTTATTTGGGGGTGAGACCTGCACACTGACTAAATCACTTGAACAACGAATTGATGGTTGCTACACAAGACTACAAAGGGCAGCCCTAAACATCAGCTGGAGACAACACATGACAAACGCCGAGCTTCATGGTACAAGCCACCTGTATCAACCACCCTCCGTGAACGCAGATTAAGATTCAGTGGGCACTGCTGGCGAAGTAAAGACGAGGTCATACCAGATCTACTTTTCTGGCAACCAACTCATGGAAAGCGTAGTCGTGGACGACCGGCATTAACATATATAGATCAACTTGAAAGGGATACTGAACTTGGGAGAAACGAAATTGCGACAACTATGGAGAATCGGGAAGCCTGGAAGGATATCATTTCCACTGTCCGAGTTCGCTCGACCTAGTAGTAGTTGGAGAATCGGGAAGTTTGGAAGGATCTCATTTCCACTGTCCGAGTTCGCTCGACCTAGTAGTAGTAGTAGTAGTACAGTAGTATCCCATCCACGTATACAGTAACCACAATAAATTACCTCTTGCTATAATTTTTAGACATAAAAACTTAGCGATTTCTGGCATTGTCTTTAGAACGACTGACGCCCTGATTAGAACAACTGACGTTTGCTTTAGAACTAAAATACCTTTTCAGTTAGAACTAAAGTCAATTGGAACTAATGACGTTTGCTATTAGACCAAGTGACGTTTGGGTTTAGTACTAAAGTCCATTGGAACTAAAGTACGTAGAACTAATAACGGGATACCACTAGGATACGCAAGTCGTCGAGTCAGACAAACCAATAGAATCAATCATGGGATATAATGGTAGATAATACTGTAGTTCCAAGCCCCAGGTGATTCGGGCGATGTGGTTGTAAAATTTGTAGTCATTTCGCTTCTTACAGGGCTCTACTGGAGTACCTGAAAGGTCTCAATTCTCCAAATGTGTTATTGTATTATTCCAGGGGATGGAGGCTCTGAGCCAATCGAATGCGTCCGATTACGTCACGTTGGGCACCATAGTAACGAGGCAGGATGCAGGACATCGAACACTCGTGATTGGGGAGTTTGTAGAGGAGGATGTGGCGATATGCAGGATGAGTGCTGTCTACCGTCTGAAGTAGAAACTGTTACAGTACAGTTAGCCTGCCCAGATGGGTCGACTCAATCAACAGATATCGATGTAAGTTAACTTTTATTTTATTAATTACAATGACTTATAACGAACCTGTCTTTAGACTGGGTAGTTTTTGTCTAAAGCTGAGGCCGGCAAAAACACGATGGATATATTTACCTATATCACTATATATGTCACTATATCACTCACTATGTATGTTCACCAAATGGCTTGAAACCACTTGCATGCATTGTAAAATTGTAAACGCAAGTATTTATCAATTGTTGTCTAGTTGTTGAATAAAAAAGTTGGGAACGATTCGAAGTGCGATATTCGAAATATTTGCATATTTTCAACATTATTGAACGCGAAATTAAATACCCACAACTCCCTTGCTTGAAATGTTTTTCAGGTGATTGATATTTAGCAATTATTATGAGGTTACTTACTACTGAAATCTGACAGAATGCCAAACGTATTATTATAGTTCTATCTCTATTCAGCCAGTTAGTGTAATGTCAAGCAGTACATAATTTATATATCGTATGTATCTATAGGGCCTAATTGTCATCGTTATAATACTGTCATCAACTTAGGCTAAGCTCAATTGTAATGCAAAGGCTTAGTAGGTTTTGTATATCTGGGACGTTTACAACAGCTGTCGATTAAACTAACAAAACCATAAAACTGAACCAGGGTGGCTGCCAGCCGGGTACCAACGGCTGTTGGGTAGACTTAAGGGAACATTTCACAAACTTTCATAGGATGCTTGTACATGTACATTATATTGGTTGCTCCGATGTTTTTATTAGGCTAACTGAGAATGTATCAGGTATAAATACTGTAATTATAGTGTTCTTTATTTTATTTATCTAATACAGAAAGACCCCTCCTCAGAATAAACTGCTCTTTGGGACCGTTTCCCAGGTTACGGATATGGATATCATTTCATACATCGCAGTAATTGTGATTATGATTTGTTTGCCTAGGCGAATGTGTATTACATTAGATGGGAGGCAGTTTTTTGGTTGATGCAAGTCATTCTTGGTTTGCATCTTCCAATCCCATCTGTTTCTTGGAGTCTGTGTAAGACAGGTTCGTTTAAAGCCATCTTGATGGCGTTCTAGTTTACTGATGTACTATAGTAAGCCCTAGCCTACCAGAGGTATATGACATTATGTATATGGCCATGTGTTTAAATGTTCCTATTAAATAGGGAAATATGCTGCAATTTTGGCAGAGATTGACAGGCTGATTATTAAGGTTATAAACTATATATTAAGGTTAAATATCGCTTATTGAAGATTGAGGTAACAGTGGTTCCAGTTGGAAATCTTAATTTAAAATCAAGAAAAGCAATATTAACGAAAAATAAATAAACCCATGGTAAGTTTCGATATATTACAAAATAATCACCTTCAGCCAATTTAAAGTTTAAAACTCAAAATTTAAAACATCAGTATAAAATACACATAAGCCTAACGTGTTTTATTTCTGATGTTTTCAATTTTGAGTTTGTGTTTTAAACTTTAACTTGGCTGAAGATGATTATTTTGTAATATATCGAAACGTACAGTACCATGGGTTTATTTATTTTTTCGTCAATATTGATTTTCTTGATTAAAATAAGATTAAAGTAATATGTTAAATAAAATAAATGAAAAAAAAAAATCAATTAAGTATTAAAATTATTACTTTATTACATATTATTATTTCTTTAAGAACTAAAGGGACGTTAAGCACCATATTTTGGAGGAATTGTGCATTTTGTGATAAAAGCACCAAAACTTACCCAAAGATAGTCCATATATGGTGCTGATGTCTTGATAGAGAACCACCTCTGAATACCATTGGTACCCTTTTATCATGGTAACAAAGTCCACTTACCTTAGTAACGGGTGATTGGCTGAATTAATGTTCCCCGAAATTGGTCAAGTTACTCTTTGATATGGATCTAGGACACTTCCCCCCCAGTTAAAGTGTTAAAATTAATCTGGGTGCACCAAAGCAACTAACAAAAGTTAAAAATGGTTACAGGACAAGTTGTATCTAGTCAAGTTTTTTCAAAATTATAAAAGAAACATTTTTATAGTCAAATTTTGTTTGTTTTTCTTTTAATTAGGGGCTGCCGCCCCCAAACCCCCGCTCCTTTGGTTGGGGGCTGCCGTCCCCAAATCCCGGCATTCCCTGTGTGCCCGTGGTGGAAAACTTTGAAACCATTTTGAAATAAATCAATTCATGTTTGTATCATCAGATAATAAATTGACTAAGCCTAAAGTAGGAGCCGTATTGAATGTTAACCAAATTAATATATAAATTACTACAATATTATATAATTCGACAAAATCCTATTAAAAATATTGCAAGTAACCAGGAAATTTAATTAATTTATCAATATGTAATGCTGAACACAGAATACAGGTCGACGCATGTCGATTTTACCCTGGAGAAGTATAATTTTGATTGCAACAATAATATTCATCCCCATCTGCTACAATTTGAAGAAGACTATTACATAATAATACCTATAATTAAAACAATTAATTATTATTATTATATATTTAATAAAAACTGTATATCATTCGGGGGATGGAATTTATAGGTCATCTAATTAATTGTTTAAAGATTAGCAAACAATACAATGTAAATTACATTGATAAAATCCATAAATAAAACTTGGATATAAAATGTAAAATCGGGATGCAAAAGATCACTTTCTGAGCTAAGAAAGGAAAATTGGATACAACTTGTCTGGATACAAGCGGTCCGTTTACCTTACAAAATGAAAAATAAGAATGTGCGAAGTCGGGGGGAAGTGTCCGGGGGGGGGAAGTGTCTGGGGGGGAAGTGTCCGGACACCTTTGATATACTGTATAGCGAAGTATTTAATCTCAAAGTGACCGAATATTCAAAGAATAGCCATAATAACCTCTACCTCTATAAATGTCATGAAAATCTTCATTAAATATGGGATACAATTATTCTTAGCTTTAAAAAAGCTTTAGTTCAATATAAATTATAGGTAGGGGTAAAGAAAGGTAGGCATAGGCATACATTAAGTTAATATCCGGACGGACATTGTGGCTAGGGATGGCCGAATGGGAGTAAGGAAATATTAGGAAATTTCCTTCTCATTTTCCAGAAATTTCCTATTTTAATAACTTATTATCTAAGACTTACTTTTAATATTAAATGTTCCAGAAAACCTCATAATTATTGCATAAAATAGTAATACAGTAAGATATAGCATGTACTACAGTACTTTAGGTAGACTGATCTACAGTAGGCCCAATGATCTATGTATTATTGTAAGTCATTCTGGTAATTAAATATTATTACGCATACACTTTTTATTACATTATTTTCACAGTTTTTCATTTCAAGTATACTTTTCCTGAAATTTCAGGAAAATTCTGGAAATTTCCTTGAGAAACGTATTTCCGGAAAACTCACATCGACTAATTGACAATTAATTATAGCAGGTGATAAACTCACTATTACTATTACCGGAATGCTGTATTATATACATTACCTATATATTAAGAACGCTGTGCCGGCTTATCGACAAAATTTCGCCGCCACAACTCCCGATCACCCATGTCATTTGCGCTAGATCATCCTATATTCAAGGCCAGTGTCCTTTAAGATGCGTCTCAAGAAAGTCATGGGCTGTCCACCATTATTATTCATTCCATGAGGCCGCCAAAGCACAAGATTATACGCTGACTCTGACTGGTCCTCACGGCGAAAGGAATGTGCTTCAAAGCGGAGGCGGTTCCGTTCAAGTGTCAAGCTACAGGAGACTAATGAAACAACTCCAATTTTGTATAGAGTCTGTTTGGAGATGTATTCATTGTACTTGACACAGTGAACTCGGCGCAGCATTCTTGTGAAAGTGCCACCCAGAGATTTGGTATAGTCTGCAGTTAGAGCCCAGCAATGACTCCCATATAAGAGTAGGCCTACTGGTACTATTACTGTCATAAATAATCGAATTTTGAAATTCATTTTTATTCAATGGGACTTCCTAATTCTGGACAGAATATTCAATGCTGCCCATGCCTTCCCCTAAGTATCCGAAAGTCATCGAGCTTCACCTGACTTCCGGATCCGTGATCCCAAGTAGCTGAAGTCATCCACATACTCAAGCAAGCCATCACTGGAGCGTATTCACTTACGATCAGAACTCACACTGACCTACAATACTAACTGTACTCACCACTCATAGCCTCTTTTAATATTTAGGTTATCACAGGATGCGAGTGCGGCCCAACTCCGGATGCTGTCGAGAACTTAGATGACAAATAACTCGTAAAGGAACTTCAGTAGATAAAAAGGTCCTTTATGTGGTGATATCATGAAGTAAAGCTTATAATATTTTTGGTGATTTTAGACTGGAATTTGAACAATATTTCGAAACAAATACATTTGGAATGCGGGGTAAACAAAACATTATTTGTTTCTCTTTATTCATTAATTACATTCTGGTGATGGCAATAATTATGTATAATATTATAATATAGATGTGTAGTTAATGGTAAACTGAAACAATTTATTAATTACGTACAGTGTAATATAAAAAGGTGAAAAAAGTTTATATATAGCCATTCAATTACTTATAATTTATATTACTACAGTAATTGCACACTCAGGTAAACTGTTCGCTCTACGATGCACGGAGCTATAGGCTATTTACAGAGTAATTCAATTGATTTTTGTCTTTTATTCCTGAAATTTGCGAATATTTACATATTTTATACACCCTGTTCTAGAACCGATGTGCGTGCACCGCACCTGCATTTATCAAACTGTACAGAACATCGGTGAATAATTTATACATTGATTATGCTGACTCAAAAAGAGAAGGCATGACATGACATTCAATCTTTTTAGAGATCAATTTCAAGAATTACATACAAACAAAGAAATAAAATCTATAGATGTAGGCGGCAGTAATGATGAGATCTCAGACAATAGCATGGCTAGTATAACCTGTATCATGAAAGGAAATTGGTGGGGGCGAGGGCATCTGTTCTTCAACATTAGAGTGAAAACATGAATTATGGAACTGGAATTGAAAACATTAACTGTCTGTTTTCATCTAGACTAGGACCTACCAATACATTTCAAGTGTTTGCATATTGAGTTTGTGAACAGTTTGGTTACTGTAGGAAGTAAGACAAAGAAGCCCTACTGGAAAAGAGGATTCGAGTGTGTACCTAAATTTCTAAAAAAAAATTAGGAATTGGTGAGAACCAAGGTTCTGTCAACTTCAAATATGAGCGTGATGTTTGCAAATGCTGAGGTGCCACAAAGCAAGTCATCGGGGATCACGCCATTTTAAACAACGTTCAATCGAATCAGCAGCACCCTTGAAAACCTATATACCCAACAAATATCGTTTTAGTTCAAGTTTTAGTATTATTTATATATACTTTTATTATTATTTAACATATTTTTCCCATGAATATTCTACGTCAACTGTACTTCACTCTGATCCACCCCTATTTATCCTATGGACTAATTTTATTGGGGGGAGTGCGTACACAAATCACTTTCTATCGTACCTCTTCATCTATTATACAATGATCAACTAGCCCTCTTCATGTATGACATAACAATTAACAGCTACTTTACCCGAACTTACAAAAAATTACTGTTTCCATAACTAATTCCATATACCGGTATTTATCTCAAAACGTCCTTTACTACAGTATATTCTTCACTCACTTTATCTTATTGTATTCAAATTGAAAAATAATAAAAAATAAGTCTACATTACTACTCTCTGTTTCGCTAAATCCTAACATGTCTAACAGACTAGACGGAATCCAAAGGAAAAAATTTAAATTCTAAAATACTGTAATCTAAAATATCATTAGTAAATTTTACAACTCTGAAGTATTGTCTTTTTAAAAAAACAATTATAGAGACCAAACACAGCACCACCCCCCCCCCCCCGTATCTATCAGCTACTGCAGTTGGGCTATACTAGCTTCGCTATTCCCTGGCTCTGGTAGCAGCACCAAGACCACACATTAGCAATTTCCATAATAAATACTAGAGACGGGCCTAGCGTCCCGTGAAGCAAGTCGTAGGAGACAGTACGAGTCAAATAAAAGCTTTTTGTTCTGTCTGATAAATTAGTGTGAGGGTAGTCCCGGTGGTGTACGAAAAATTTTCTAGACAACTTCAAACTATAATTATTATGTTGTAATCATCTAATGAATTATAAAAGCTGTTGTGATTATAGAAGATAGAGAGCAGTTAGCGAAATGATTATTTTATTCTATCGGATAGAGTAGTCAGAGAGGAGTCGAGGTGTCAATTATTAATAATAATAACAGCAGTTGTCATGAATTCAATACAATCGCGCACAAAAAGTGATAAGACAAATTCGTTCTTATTTTTGTAATAAATAAAACAAGTTGAGATGTTTCAATGTAAACCGCGATTAACAATTTACACTGTTCAATGTAAACCACGATATTAATTAAATATAACAATTACATTATTATTATAACAGATTTTTATATTTCAAACTATAATGTTAGCCTTATGGAGAATCATTTTGAGGCTGAGTAAATATTCAGCCTTATAAGCATACAGCCTCCACAGTATTAATGTTGGCACAAAGATTTCAAAATAAAACAATAATGCGATGAGAGCATAGTACAATACACTGTGTAGCCAACACACTGTATAACTAACAGTCATTTAGCTTGCACGCCAATTAATTAACATAGCAAGGATGCATTGGGAAGAGTTATTCAGCTGTGACTGTGTAATAGCCAGCTAAAGCAGTTAATGTTTTGTTTGATTACTGTCTGGGTTCTCATGAATGCCAGCTGGTGTTTTATCATTGCGCCTATGGCAATTTTCGTGTTTTGGGGCTATTTTTCGAAATAAAACAAGTTGAGATGTTTCAATTTAAACCGCGATTTCACAAGTACCCTTAGAAATGGTCCATGCAAAATTTCATCAAAATCGTTAGAGCCGTTTTTGCTCTAGGTTAGTAGCTTTTTTTCTTACAGTAAATCAAGTTTAACGACTTGCTAATTAATTATAATTATTGTGTGCGATTTAATTTAATTTGATAGATATGAAATAAATTGTTGTACTTGATACTTGGTGGCACGTAGGCCACAAAGGGGCAATGCTATGCATACTGGCCATTTGAAACCTCATCCAATGTAATCAGATTGTATGGTTCATTCAAGCTTTAATGGTTTTAAGGCCAAAAAATATTTTGGTTCGATTTAAGTGCAGAATTTAATGGTGAATCCCAATATGTAAGTTATTTCTAACAATCTTACTATGGCATGTTTTCAATTCATTGAAAAAATGTGTTTCCTGGGAGATAGACAGTCTAGATTTGCCAAACATCAAAGCTGACATTGGAAATGAAATCAGCAACCTCATAAATCCACATGGTGAAAATTTTAGCTACGTCTTGTGTTTATTATAATGTTGAAATTGATGCGATGGAGAGCCACAATGACTGATAGGCTGACAATATTACACCAAACCTCAAAGCTGACATTGGAAATGAAATCACCGACCAGAAAAACCTCCACAGCGACAATTTTAGCTACAGTATATCGTTTGAATATCGTGTCACTATATTTTGATGTACAAACTAACAGACAAACGGACTTCCTATTGCTGATGCATTTTTGTCGTGAGGTTATTTGAATTTGTGGATAGGAAAGTTTATCAGAAAGCCTTCATGTATCAAACTAACTAAACTTTGTTTGACTGACTGAATTTCCTGCAGTATTGAGCAAAACAAATTTTTTGAACATTGGCCAGTTCAATCTGCGCACATCCAAATATGTTAAAAAGGTGGATGGGAATGTGGGATGGTGACTGCGAGGGAAGATGGGAAGGTTCATGGGAATGTAGGAAGATAGGAATGTGGGTGGATGGGAATGTAGGAAGATGGAAGGGAATGTGGGAATATGGGAATGTGGGAAGGTGGGTGGGAATGTCGGAAGATGGGAATGTGGGAAGGAGGGTGGGAATGTAGGAAGATGGGAAGATGGAAATGTGGGAAGATGGGAATGTGGAAAGATGGGAAGGTGGATGGGAATGTGGGAAGGTGGATGGGAATGTAGGAAGATGGGAATGTGGGAAGGTTGATGGGAATGTGGAAATATGGGAAGGTGGATGGGAATGTGGGAAGGTGGATGGGAATGTAGGAAGATGGGAATGTGGGAAGGTTGATGGGAATGTGGAAATATGGGAAGGTGGATGGGAATGTGGAAAGGTGAATGGGAATGTGGGAAGGTGGATGGGAATGTAGGAAGATGGGAATGTGTGGAGGCGGATGGGAATGTGGGAAGATGGGGAGGTGGATGGGAATGTTGGAAGATGGGAATGTGTGGAGGTGGATGGGAATGTGGGAAGATGGGAAGGTGGATGGGAATGTGGGAAGGTGGATGGGAATGTGGGAAAATGGGAATGTGGGAAGATGGGAATGTGTGGAGGTGGATGGGAATGTTGGAAGATGGGAATGTGTATGGGAATGTGGGTGGGAATGTAGGAAGTTGGGAATGTGTGAAGATGGGAATGTGCGAAGATGGGAATGTATGAAGGTGAATGGGAATGTGGGAAGGTGGGTGGGAATGTAGGATGATGGGAATGTGGGAAGATGGGAATGTAGGAAGGTGGATGGGAATGTAGGAAGATGGAAATGTGGATGGGAATGTAGGAAGATGGGAATGTGGAAAGATGGAAATAGGGTGAAGGTGGATGGGAATGTGCGAAGATGGGAATGTATGAAGGTGAATGGGAATGTGGGAAGGTGGGTGGGAATGTAGGATGATGGGAATGTGGGAAGATGGGAATGTAGGAAGGTGGATGGGAATGTAGGAAGATGGAAATGTGGATGGGAATGTAGGAAGATGGGAATGTGGAAAGATGGAAATAGGGTGAAGGTGGATGGGAATGTGGGAAGATGGGAAGGTGGGTGGGAATGTATGAATATGGGAATGTTCGAAGATGGGAATGTGTATGGGAATGTGGGTGGGAATATAGAAAGATGGGAATGTGGGAAGGTGGATGGGAAAGTAGGAAGATGAGAATGTGGGAAGTTGGGAGTGCGGCAAGGTGGATGGGAATGTGGGTGGGATTGTAGGAAGATGGGAATGTGGGAATAACAACGTTGATAGTTTGGTTAGAAAATCCCACCCCGGTAACCTGCTTATTTCCCTCAATGGGTAGGTAAAAACAACGTTTGTTGTTTTGGTTACAAAAGCCCGCTGCTGTAACCTGCTCCTTTCCCTCAATTGGTAGGTAAAAACAACGTTTATTGTTTTGTTTAGAAAAGCCGCCTCCGTAACCTACTTCTTTCCTTCAATTGGTAGATAACAACAACGTTTATTGTTTAGGTTAGAAATGCCCGCTGCTGTGACTTACTCCTTTCCCTCAATTGAAATTAAAAACAACGTTTATTGTTTTGTTTAGAAAAGCCCGCCTCTGTAACCTACTCCTTTCCCTCGATTGGTATGTATCAACATCGTTTATTATTTTAATTAGAAAATGCAGCCTCTGTAACCTACTCCTTTCCTTCAATTGGTAGATAATAACAACATTAATTGTTTTGGTTATAAAGCCCACTGCTGTAATCTGCTACTTTCCCTCAATTGGTAGGTAACAACAACGTTTAGTGTGCTGCCTCTGTAACATGCTCCTTTCAAAAATTCTTAGTATTTTAACGCAGCACCCGAAAAATTAAAAAAAATTCGCAAATTTTGCACAAAAAATCTCAAAATTTGACCTAAATGGTCAATTCCATGGTGTCAGACGTTGGGGCAAACCCAAATTTTCGGTTGTTTTTTACTATTTGTAGGAAGTTGTTAATTCAAGGTCAATCAGAGTAATGCTTATACTACCTCAAATTCGAAGCTCTATATGAGAACACATAATGAGTCCACTGAAAACTACTGGAGTTCTAGAAATTAGAGTTTAAAAAGTGGGTGTCGGACGTTTGAGTTTTGGGACAGTAAATTTGGCTAAAAATCCAAACATTCGTTTAACAGTGCTGATGAGAGCTTTTGCAAATTTTGGCTAACCACAGTGATCAGCAACTATTTGGCTACCTATTATTAATCCAACCTTTGTAATATCCTAAATCTAACATACAGTTTTTGTAGTTTGATTGGAATTGAAATGGTGTCGGACGTTTGGTGTTGGACGTTTGGATTTTCCCACTAAACCAGGTTCTTTTATTTGTACTTTGTTGATAATGAATGCGAGGGTTCATATTCGCTTTGTCTTAAACAACATCTCAGCTTTACGGGGGTAGAAAAATACAATAATTTCGTTCACAACTTTTCAAACTATGGCATATTTATTGTACTGTACATTTTTTTATCACTTATTTCTCGAAAACGTTTTATGTGGTGCTAAATGGTTAAATTATGGTTAACCACAATAATCTGCAACTATGTGGTTAACTAATATATATCAAACTTTTGTAATAACATCAATCTAACACACAGTTGTTGCAGTTTGATTGTAAATTAAATGGTGTCGGACGTTTTGTGTCGGAATTTTGGTGTCGGACATTCCAATTAACAGACTTATGTACTAATGTGTTATGTACTAACTATTGTACTAATGTGGATAAATCAATGGAAGTGTCATCCCGTGCTGTTACCCCCCTCCCACCGTCGCACTTAACGATTCCCCCCCCCCCCCACCCCCATTCCTGTTACTCCCCCCCCCACCCCCAAACACATAAATATTTCAAAATGTTTCAATCTATATTATTGATAAGGAAAAACATATGCCTACTATTGTTTTTCTCTCCAAAACAATAAACAGATGTTACCAATTTGGGGAAAAGAGCAAGTTATGGAGAGGGTAAAAATAAGCAATGATGTTATCAAATGAGGGAAATGAGTAATAATAAAATTATATACATGGGCTAACAGGAATGGGGGGGGGGGGGGGGGGGGGGGGGTAACAGCACTTGAGTCTTGAGGGCGACAACATTTATAACAATGACCCATCTTGAAAGTAAAATCATTGGCCTACCGAAACAGGTAACAGGTAGCACCAGTCAAATAGTAATAGTGATGGTAATACCAACGACTATTCGACATGCTTATCGAACATAAATAAATTGTTGTTCATTGCCGGTTACCCTATGGATTCAGTAAATTAGTTTGGTAGACCTTCAAAAGTGGGAATCTCGAAACGGTATGTACTACGGATCATGCCCTTTCCCCAGAACAAATTGGCTACTACTTGCTGGAATTAACTATTGTTTTATGACATTTTAACGCCGGGTAAAGCCATAATCATGTTTTACATCCAATCACATTACAGTTACATTTTAGGTGTCTGGACGTTTGTAAAACAAAGGTGCATATTCTGGGCTTCTGTACATGCCTGTAGCCAAGAGGCTTTCAGTTCGGCACTACAATAACTTCTACAAAACCAACTCTTTAATTTATGGACTATTTGATTGGCATGTAACTAGAAAGAAAATTGGAAAAAAAGTGTCGGACGTTTGTGAAATTTACAAGAGTTTATTTAACTCCAAATTTTCTTTACATGCAAGTATGCACTACCACTTTGTAATAGCTTAATTGATGCAGTAATAGATAACCTTGATATTGGTACCGAAAACATCAAATTTATTCCGAGTACTTTAGAATTTATGACGGATCATAAACTGACTTAATTTTGAAGAATTATCTCAAAAAAAGAGGTAGTCTCTCATTCATTTTACTAAATCTGTACACTCGGCCCTAGTGATGACTTTTTAAATATAATATTCATAATCTATGAGAAAAATGGCACCAGAAAGTGTATTCAGTGATAACAAATTATGCATTTTATTTTTTAACCCTTTTGCCCGTTTCTTATGGAATTGACCAAATGTTATTAATTATTAGAATTCATCCACCTATTGA
>JAUCBJ010004657.1:0-54580 GCA_032718475.1 Nemertoderma westbladi
AGATGTTATTTGCTTCGATATGTTTTTTCCTGAAGTGGGTTGAATTTTTATTGTGTCAAGTAAGAGACCCCCCCCCCCCCCCACCCCCCCCACCCCCCGCCCCCTCCCTAATCTGGCATAGTAAGTCCAAAACATTCCCACCATACAGCAGTATTTATTTGCTTCACTAAGGTTGCTGATAAGTTACTACTAACTGTCAGTAAAAGTTCGCCTTGCGTTTCTCTACGAATGCCTTCATACCTTCAGAGCGATCGGAGGTAGCGAAGGTGGAATGAAACAATCGCTTTTCGTAACTGATTCCCCTGATCTAGAGTGGCGTTGTAGGAAGCCAAAACAGCCTCTTTAGCCATCATAGTGGCCACTTTGGATTTAGCGGCGATCTTCTCCGCGCAAATTCAACGCCTGGGGAAACCAGTTCCTCTAAAGGAACAAACTTTACTGACCAACCCGAACTGCAAAGGCCTCCCGCGCGTCTATAGGGTCTCCTGTGAGGACCATCTCCATCGCTTTGCTCTTCCCTACGGCGTGCGGCAGCCGTTGCGTGCCCCCTGCCCCCGGGATTGTCCCAAGGAGAATCTCCCGGCTGTCCGAATTTTCGCGTTCTCGCTCGCGTAGATAACGTCGCACATCATGGCCAACTCGTTACCGCCACCCAACGCGAACCCATTGACAGCGGCTACGATAGGGTTTCCGCGCTCGCGACACGTCCGTCCAACCCCCCAACATCGACGCCGTATAAAACTAAAGGGAACTTCAGTGGCTGCATCTCCTTAATGTCGGCACCGGCGGCGAACGCTTTGCTACCAGAGCCCGTGAGTACGACGCAACCGATCTTGGCGTCCTTGTCTGCGTCGTCCAAGGCCGCCGAAAGGTCCGGCCATTAGCGCATCGCACAGAGCGTTGAGTGATTTGGGTCGGTTTAAACGTTATCAACGCTATGTTGGATTCCGCTCCCTCTCGTCTCCACCAGAATGTTTTCATAATTTCTCGATGAAAGTCGTCGAAATGTTGTGTTTACTAGGCGCTGATTGGGCGAGGGTTTACGCCTTATAAATGCGAATCGGCTGGCTATCATTGTGAGTTTAATAACAAAACAAATTAAATAAAGGTACAATATTGAATATTAGGCCAGTGCTGCAGGGTAGGCTGACGCTAGAAGCTAGGTAGGCCTATTAAGGTAAGGAATATTTAAACTATGGTAAGACGGTAATAGTACGGATGATATGACATTGGGCTACATACATACACTACAGTACAGTATATAAGCTGTATTATTATATTATATTATTATTTATATTATTTACTATAATTAGATTAAACTGCGATTGTGTCCAAATGAATCTTGATGACCTACTCAACTGCCAGAATCATAACGCCCTGTGCCTGCCCTACTTAGACCTACATTAGTTGTTATTTTATGTAATTCACTGATCATTTTAAGTAAATACTGTATATAATTTTAATGCAATTTTAGTTTTGTTTAAATTTTTATATTTGTTTTATTGTAAAGCCAAACCATTTTATATAAATGTGTGACGTCTTAATTTTATAGTATTGTACTTGTTTTATGAAGTATTATTGTATTTTTATTCTTTTATTTACTTAAACATTGTTTGTTATTTTTATGAATTTTATTGTATAACTAAACAATTTTAAATACATTCACGTTGTCACAATTTTATAGTACTGTTCAGTTATTTTATGAAATTTTATTAAATTGGCCTACTGTACGTGTAATTTTACTTAATTTTATTGCATAGCCAATACAGTTTATCGTAGGATTTATACATTGAGATATTGCGTGAAATTTTATTTGTTTAACATTTTAAGTAAATAGTGTACATAAATAATTACAATATAAACTATTACAATCTTATTATGTGTGGCCTACTGTATAAATGCAATACTGTACAGTAAGATATTTTTTTAGTCCTTTTTGTTCGTTTTAAACTCGCTAGGGGGCGACCCCGTCACTTATCGTGTAAATCCATTTTAATAATAACTAAAAAGCCAGCAAGCTGGCTATAAGACCGCCCAAGGACAGACGTAGTGTAGTTGTGTACCAGCTTACAGTCTGAGAAAAAGTAATACCAGCCCCTACATACCATTATTATTAACCTATACAACATTTGAACGGCCAAAGTGCTTAAAATTCAATCAGCTGGCCTCCTACCTAACATAGCAGCGAGTAACCTTATAGAAATTCCCATAGGATTCACTGGGAAGAGCTATTCAGCTGGCGGGGTAATACGTAACAAACTAACAGTTTGTTGTTATTTTCTCCTGTCTGGGTTATAGTGAGGTAGTAATATACTTGGCAAGTAGGCAAGTAATGTACTTCTCTGCCGTTTGGGCCTATCCATTCAATCAATATTAGTTAGTAGCTTACCATGAGCACCAGCAGCTGGTGATATATATCATTGAGTCTATGGCTATTTTCGTTCTTTGGGGCTATTTTTCGAAATAAAAAATAAACACTTGTATAATTTTCTTTCGAAACTTTCATTGACGGACGAGCTATAGTTTCGGAGGAGTTCACCCGATATACATACATAGTGATTACTTTTACAGTAAGAAGTCCTAACGGTCTTCTTCTAGTAATAATAATAATAACAATAATAATAATAATATACTGTACTATAACGTTGCTAGGCAGAGATGCGCCTGGCTAGTTATAGTTCATATGCGTACCTCTGGTATTTTCGTATTGCAAAAATAAGACTATAAGTATGAAATACCCTATGTTATTGAGATATTGTTTATTGTTTTGGTTAGAAAAGCCCACCACTGTAACCTGCTCCTTTCCGTTAATTAAGTAATGGAGATTAGTTTATTGTTTTGGTTAGAAAACACCACCACTGTAACCTGCTTCTTTTGCCAGAGGTACGCATATGAACGATAACCGCCTGGCTCTTCTAGTGAACTAGTGAACTTTCCACAACTGAACCTAAGTGAACACTGTTGGTACTTTCATGGTCTTCTTGGTTCATATTATTTGAAGGGCGTTAAATTTAATTCCTATTGGTTAGTTAGAACTTGTTTTGGGTGGGAAATTTAAATGATATATCTGGCAGTCTGCTTCTACTTTGTTGGCCAAAGTCAGAAATGTATGAAGGTTGTAGGCCTATGCAAAACGCACAATTCTGCAATTACCGTAAGAGAGGTACTCTGTTATCTGCTCAATCTCTAAGATTATATAGTTTATTATTTATTTATACCGGTAGATGAGAGAGTACGGTACGTCTTGTCTCCAAACACACAGCACATTAGCTTTGAAGTTTTGTGATTTTGGTGTGTTATGGGCCTACCTTACCGGCCTGCCGCGCTGCCGGCTAACCAGCAGCATATTATATGCTTGCAATTTGGGTATTGCTTCCTGTGAAATTTACTGATTAACTTAATTTTCAAGAATATTTAATTTCGTTAATCATCATTAAGTTATCTATTAAGGGAAAGGAGCAGTTATAGTAAAAATTGTAGTTCTTTCAGGTATTAGCACTATTAGATTAGGTAATATTTTTTTCAATATCAATTTTGACCTAAAATTCATCCCAAATGGCAGGTTGGAGCGACATCCAGTTTGGAAATATGCTTACCGGTTGTTTGCCGAATCGTCAGATCGTATGTGGGTACATTCTACTACTGTACTAATCAATAAGAGTGAATCTTATCAGCTTTCATTCGATTGATAAACATGTAACCTTACGCACAGATTTGATTCATTTATTAAGGTTGTTGAATGTGGCCAGTAATTTCCATTTTTTTATAATTTGGCACATGGTAATTCTTCACATTAATTCACAATAATTCTTCACATTATCCCCATGTTAAGAATGCCATGTTTTCATAAAACTTCATGTTTCGGAAGGGCTGAATGCAATAAAACTCTCCAAAACATTAAACTAATTTTTATTTGTACAGGTTCTAAGATAATGCTCTAATAAAGATAATTAAAAAAAAAATACAAATTCTAAATATAAAATTTCGATCAAATTTCGTTTAGATCAAATTTTGTGAATACCTGATATTCTTTACCAGGGTCCAGAGGAAACTCCAGTACTCATTTGGCTACCACTTAAGGATGCAAGGCAGAGATGAGCCCTGGCTGGTCCCTTTAAAGCATTCGTGCCGAAACGAAAACAGCCCTGGCCCATGTGAGGATCGAACCCACGACCTACGAAGATGTGAATTCAATGCAACCACTACATGTGTTTCTCACATGTACGGTAATTAAATATCAATTACATTATTTTTGTAGTTCTATAAAATATTACTGAGTTTGTAATACTGGAGGTTAGATGCGCGAGGAATTATTGTGTCGACTAGGAAAGATTGGACTATCAAACAGAAGCTAATCGTATCGTATAAAGTCGATCTGATCGGTTTCCAACTGCAATGGATTCTCGGTTTCAAACTCCCCGCAGAGTTGGTCTCTCCCGCAATAATTCCGGTTCAAAGTCGTCATTTACCTCGCCTATGTCGGTCGGGACCAGTGGTAAATCATCTACAACAACTGCAACTGTTGGGTGTACAACTCCGTCTTCAGTTGGGTGTACAACTGCGTCTTCAGTTGGGTGTACAACTCCGTCTTCAGTTGGGTGTACAACTCCGTCTTCAGTTGGGTGTACAACTCCGTCTTCAGTTGGGTGTACAACTGCGTCTTCAGTTGGGTGTACAACTCCGTCTTCAGTTGGGTGTACAACTGCGTCTTCAGATGGGTGTAAAACTGCGTCTTCAGTTGGGTGTACAACTGCGTCTTCAGTTGGGTGTACAACTGCGTCTTCAGTTGGGTGCACAACTCAGTCTTCAGTTGGGTGTACAAATCCGTCTTCAATTGGGTGCCTGGTTACAGCCACCCAAATGCAGCCACTCTCTGGTTCCACTCTAGTTACTCCCACCCCCCTGCATTCACTGACTGGTTCCACCCCTGTGACTGTGACAGACCCATCGCTAGCAGTCAACCCGGTGATCCAACCATTATCTCTAGTGAGTCCACTATGCCCTAACCTTCCCGCAGATAGATCATTATCGACTCTCTCTGTCGGACATTCCCATCCCCCACAGTCACAGTCAACAGCCAACACCTCCAAGACATGTCGTGGACTATTTAAGTCACCATTATGTCCACCTCTAAGAACCAACTCGTTACCATTTCCACCAGAAGACAACCGATTCCCTCTGGTAAACCCCAAGGAAACAACAAATATTAGTAAATCTGTTGACCAGCCCAATGTTCCCCATAATAATATTGATATAGGAGTAACGATAAAGAGAATAAATGATACGTCATCTCCTATCATCGATGGAGTTATTGATAATGAAACCACGGCAGGGGCTGTAGACATAGAGCATGACATGGTCAAGGCTGCTAAATTGCGAAAAATAGACGTCCCAGATAATAATGTTGGTACTAATCATAAAATACATGATAGCGTTAGCGCGTTGAAACGAAGGTTTTTAGATAAATCAGATAAACTGAGAAAACTTCGTCTTGTGAAGCATTATAGGGAGACAAGTGAGTTGAAGAGACTTGATGGACTGATATCGACATGGAGGTCTGCTTGTCAAGGGCTACTGGACGATGTCTGCATTAGGTTGAGAGACAATGATGGGCAATCAGGGTTGACTGTAAACCAACTGATCAAGCACTATGGTATAGATAGCGATGTCATTGGTTACAGCCAGTCCAGTCAGAGTCAGGAATTATAGACTTATTCGCTAACTGTACTACTTGTTTTTATATAATAAGTATCTTTGCATCTCCTGTTTTATATTTTGAATATAACGATATTTTTCATTCTGGGCCAGTCCACATTGAAGTACTTCTTTTTAATCGGATTGATTTGAAGATAAAGTAATAGGGTCTTATAGGTTTTCTCTTGAGATTACGAGTAAAAGTTAAACTAGATAGAACCCATTGAACCCGTGACATTGTTGTAGTAAAGTAAAGTAAATTTTATTCGGCCTTTAGGCAAGGGATGGCGCTCAAATTCTGACGACTTATTTCCAGTGCGGTCCCCCCAGAACTATACTCCCAGAGCAAACTCCAGTACTCATTTAGCTATTACCAATAAGGATGCAAGGCAGAGATGCGCCCTCACTGGTCCTTTCAAAGCATTCGTGCCGAAACGAAAATGGCCCTGGCCCATGTGGGGATTGAAACCTCGGCCACCGAAGGAGTGAATTCATTGCAACAACTACACCAAGCTGGTACCCATTGTTATCGTTTATTGTTATGGTTAGAGTGAGAGAATTATGACACCACGAAAAAAAGCAATCAGAAAGAGTGAATACTCATTAAAAAATATATTCAATAGAAAGATATGAACCAGAATCATGATGTATGAAATACAAAAATAAATAAGTAATTATTAAATAGTATCTAGATTGATGTACTTTATCTACAGATGTAACATTATAATATTGTAAAGGTCATAGTAGGTGTACTGAACTAACTCTACCACATTACTCGGTGGATAGTCCTTGTCACGTCATCCAATACTCGCGAGTTCGACCCCAACCCACTGCTAGGTTGGTCTAGTTATTGGCGATCAGGGGATTAACGTGTTTGGGGGCCTCCACATAATATAAGTAACACACGTCATAAACCAATTGGGGAAAGGAGCAGGTTACAGAGGCAGGCTTTTCTAACCAAAACAATTGACTTTACCAATTGAGGGAAAGGAGCAGGTTACAGAAGCGTACTATACCGTAACTGTACTGTTACTCTACGGTAGCACACTGTAGTGTGTACTGTTACTGCAGTACTGAATGTCTACTGCAGGTGGAGGCCCTGAAACACGTTAGTCCTAGTCAATATCAACGGGTTTTAGGAACAGATGATTCGCTACTTTCTGATTCTGTGGTTTCGTCTGAATTCATCCAACCATTAGTAATAGTTTCAGCCATAGGTATGACGTCACTTCCTTTAAATAGTTTGGTTATCCTCTCCTCTTCCAACTGTTCGCGAACTCTATGTCTGTAGTGTATGGCAACGGCTACAAACAGACAGACGATCCCCAGAGCTGATCCAACCACTCCCAATACCAGTAGAGTCTGCTCCATGGACGAGAATGACCCGAACATATAGGCCCCAGGTCGACTGCAGTCCCCCTCTGACGTACATTCTAGGCATTCTTTGTCCGTGCAGACCGGCATTGTTTCCGGGCAATCTATATTGCTTAAACAGTAGCCGAGTAGTCCAATTGGATGAGTTGCTATTAAAGTTAATACAAACATGTATGTTGTCACACTGTCTCCTAGCAACGGTGACGCTTCCATATTATTAGTCTGTCTCTCTGACAACGTATTTATTATATTTAAGTATTAACACAATAATAATGCCTTATAAAATCCATACGGTAATCTAAAATACATTTATAAATACAATATTGCATTCAACACAAATAATATCGTGTGATTGTTTATGAAAGATATGAGTAAATGACGTTACAATTTATTTGATTTATACAATTTATTAAATTAGTTATTTATCAACACCCCTTATCTAGCTAGGATTGGTCATTTACTTTACAGACAGTGCAGGAAGATATCCTGCCATTATATTATACTATGGGTAGTAATTTATAGTTGGCATTCAATATCAGCTTCGGCTTTTTTTTCAGTCTGCTTCTGACTTAACTTGTACACTACTGTACAATAATGTGTATAAGTTAAGGAAAATTACTGGAAGTTTATTGCATTCCTCGGTTAGGCCAATTACAATTTACTTTATGGTCAATAAAAAAAATATAAAATCACCAATGAAATCCTTTTCGACGCCATTCCTATAAAATACGAGAAATAGGCTTAGGCTTAGTGCATTGAATAATAAAATATAATTTATGTAAAAAAAATATCTGCGAAAGTTAGTAATATAAAGTAAATATATAAGCAGTTAAACTGACTGTTTATAGAACCGAAACGTTGAAATTAAAGTTCAAACTGCTATACAACTGGAGGGTTGGGTTTGCTTTGCAGTACTCTACAGTATGTATGTAGTAGAATAATTCCCCTCTACGTCCATACCTGTGGATATAGCTAGTGGCACAGCACCACCTCACAATAAACTAACATTGATAACAAGTGTCGTGTTACTTTTAAGTACCCACCAATAGGTTTCAGCAAGCTTAAGTGAAGGTTGCTATGCAACTCAGTGATGCTATTCATTAATGCAATATTATTCTTGCTGGCCGGGTGGCGTTGAAATATTGATTGATTTTACTCTGGCAAGTTGGAAGTAGGAGGTGGGATGGAAGTAGGGCACCAAATGGTCTTAGGAAAATCCATATAGCATGCGGGCGGGATGGAAGGAAGTATGCAACCTTATCGCTTTATAGAGGAATGAACTGACAACTGTGTGTGTAGTGTTCGTTCTACACAACATCCCCTCCTGAGGGGCATATTTACAAACTTTCCCGACACTGGCAATGTAATTCAACCTGAAGCAAGGACCAATCAGAGACGAGTAATTTATAAGAAAGTCTAGTGCTGAGACCGTGTGGGATTTGGGAATACACCATTTCCAAAATAAGTTTGTATTGAGCTGTGAATGTAATTAGAATGAATGTTGGCCCTGACCTCGGCACATGACATTTTTGTTATGTGGAGAGACAATAATTAGTGTTTTTAAATGCTGTGGTGCTTAATTAGTTCTTTATCATGAACCAGATGAGGATATTTACATAAGCGTACGGGAACCAGTTCCACTGGGGGGATGGGGGGGGGGGGGGATAAAGGCTCATCTAGCGGTTTATTTTATTGTTGTTAGTTACGTCAGTGGCGTATTTGAGTTTCGGTCAAGGCGTAAGATAAAGCATGATGGTGAAAATGTATAAACTTTCTAAAATGATGTTGAAAAATGAAGAATGGTGAATCTGAGGCAAGTCACAAGACTAGCCTCAGTAAACACCCTAATACTCGGGTCCCCAATGCGACAAGGTGAGCTGACAGCCTTGGCAGATAAGCTTTCTCTTAGCGCAGTGGGTGTTCAAGAGCACCGAATGCAGACTGGACAGACTGATGAGGTTCTGATTAAGGACATGGGGGGCGGTTGGCGACTCGCCCTCGCATCAGCAGATGATAGTGGCAATGGTGGAATTGGTCTATTGATGAATCCAATTGCACATGCAGCATTGGACAAAATAGACCAAATCTCTAACCGCATCATCCGTTGCCACTTCTCATGTTCTGGAAGACTGGCTAAGAAGTTTCCTAAGGTGGTTCTGATTGTGTGCTACTCTCCAACTAGTGGTGCCCCTGTAGAGGAGGTGGAAAATTTCTACCACAATCTACAAGCAGCTACTGATGGAGTGAGTGGATCAGCATGCATTCTTAACATTCCTGGGAGACTTTAATGCAAGTCTGCATCAATCACCTACATCGCCCTGGGTCTATAGCAATAGTGTTAACCGAAATTCTGTCCAACTTCAGGATTTTATCTCTGGAAATGGATTGTTTTCGGCTGGAACCCAGTTCAAGAAGCGAACTGGAAAGCTATGGACTCATAGTGGACCCAGTGGTCACAAGTCCCAGATAGACCATATTCTGTTTCGTAGGAAATACAGGAGCTCTATACAAGACTGTAATGCATTTACACTTCGACCCTTCTCCAGTAATCACCGCCTTATTGTGGCCAAGGTAAGACTTAGTCTGCGTGCTAGCAGAACAACGAAATCTGCCTTGCCGCGGCATGACTGGTCCTCTCTGTTGCAACAGCCACGTGTGAGATCCAGCTTCACACTACAGCTGAGCAACAGGTATGAGGCTCTTGCCTCTGAGGCGGCAGATCACTGTGAGGGCTATACTGCCTTTACAGAAGCAGTTAAGTTAGCAGCTGCAGAAACAGTTCCTGTATACCCTCGAAACAGGAAAAGGGTCCCCTGGACTGACAACAAAATTCAAAAGTGCCGAAATGACTTTCATAAGGCGCAGAAAGAGTCCCGACTCAAACAGACTACAGCGGCCAAGAATGCAGTTAGGGCTGCATCTAGGTCCCTGAACAGGCAGTACTCTGCTAATCTACAGGAGCTAATAAACCAACAGGTTGATGCCATCAATGATGCTGACGACAGCAGGCAATCATCCCAGGCATGGAAATCGATCAATCTGCTTACTGGGCGGAAAAGCCAACTAACCACCAAGGTTAAGGCTGAATCACCAGCCGATCTCCTCAATGGTTGGAAAGCCCACTTTGAAAAGCTCCTCAATAATGACAGGGTATTGCCTGATAACTTTATAGAAGTAAAAGTGTCTGAGTCTGTACTCCCAGATATTCCCATTGGCGATATCTCCTTTGTAGAAGTGAAGGCTGCTACAAAGAGCATTAAGACCAATCGTGCCAGTGGTGTAGATGGTGTTCCCCCTGAGGTCTTTAAAATACCTGAGTGTTTAAAGCTCATCTATCCCATCATAGTAGACATGTACCGTACAACAAGAGTCCCACAAGAAATGAAAACAAATAAGTTGGTGCCAGTTCCCAAGAAGGGCAACCTAACACTCTATGGTTATTTTCGGGGAATCTCAATGATCTCGATTGCTGCAAAGCTATACAATAGGATTCTATTAAATCGCATCAGGGATCCCATTGAGAGACTGCTCCGTGGAAATCAGAATGGGTTCCGTAAAGGTCGTGGGACCATGGAGCCCATTTTGGCACTTAGAAGGATAATTGAAGGGTTATCAAAAAAGAAAGACAGGCATCTGGCTGTTATCTTTGTTGACTTCTTCAAGGCCTTTGATTCAGTATCTCGCTCACGTATGTTCAGCATACTTTCATTATATGGGATTCCTGATGAAATTATTGCAGCAATCAGATCAGTATACGATGGTTCAACAACATTTGTGTCTACTTTTGACGGTGACACAGAACCATTTGAAGTGTTATGGGGCGTCCTCCAAGGAGACACACTTGCACCATTCTTGTTCATTATTGTGGTTGACTATGTTCTACGCATGTCCTTAGATCATTATAATGATGATGGGGTGATGATAACTCCACCTACTGGCTCCAGAAGTCGAGGAAATCCTGCCAAGTACCTAACTGATCTAGACTTTGCTGATGACTTAGGAGTACTCTCAGAATCATTAGAGGGAGCCCAACGGCTCCTCAGCTCATTAGAACATGCTGCTTCTAGTGTTGGTCTTTTTATTAACTCCAGAAAGACCAAAGTTCTGACAGTTAACTTTGAAAGTCCTCAGCAAGTCTCTGATCGGATGAGCATAAGCTCAAAGGATGGTATGCTTGAGCATGTGGACGACTTCTGTTACCTGGGATCATGGATCCGGAAGTCAGGTGAGGACCTTCGAATACGTAAGGGAAAGGCATGGGCAGCCTTGAATAGGCTTTCCAGGATTTGGAAGTCACCGAGAATTAATCGGAAACTTAAGGTCCGATTATTTAGAGCAGCAGTAGTTCCAGTACTCCTCTACGGGAGTCCATGCTGGGCTCTAACTGCTGAGGACACCAAATCTCTGGATGGCACATTCACAAGAATGCTACGCCGGGTTCATTGTGTCAAGTACAATGCACACATCTCCAACCAGACACTATATAACATTGGAGGTGTCTCATTGGTTCCCCCAAGCTTGACACTAGAACAAAATCGCCTCCGCTTTGCAGGACATTGCTTTCGCCGTGAGGACCAGCCAGTGCATAATCTTGTACTTTGGCAGCCTCATGGAGTGAATAAGCATGGTGGACAGCCCATGACTTTCTTGAGACGCATCTTAAAGGACACTGGCCTTAAAGATGCGGATGATCTAGCAAATGTCATGGGTGATAGGGAGTTGTGGCGGTGCAATTTTGTTGACAAGCCGGCACAGCATTCTTAAAAATGCAGCTGCAATGCAGCATGCCGATCCTAGTAGTAGTAGTAGGGGGGATGGGGGGGGGGGGGGGGGGGGGGATAAAGGCTCATCTAGCGGTTTATTTTATTGTTGTTAGTTACGTCAGTGGCGTATTTGAGTTTCGGTCAAGGCGTAAGATAAATCATGATGGTGAAAATGTATAAACTTTCTAAAATGATGTTGAAAAACGCAAAGGTACAGTATGAAAGCAGATAATATGACATCTATGAAGGGGGGGGGTGGCATATGATGGCATTATAATTGGAGAGGATATTGTGGATGTTAATATAGTTCCTAATAGGAATATTGATTATATAAGTGAATGGAATGTACATAACAAGGAAGACAGACAATGCGAGCGGAAATGATTTAAGCAATGTTGAGAGTTTGCACATTTAACCGCCTTTACGTTCTAATGATAAAATATGTCGATTTTTCCCCTCAAGGGCCAAGAAAATTAAATTTGATCGCACCATAAAAAAAATAAAGTGGATAACTATTGCAACTTATCCTAAACCCCTAAAGGCGGCATAATGCCGCTGTAAGTAGTGTTTAAAGAAAGGTGATTGATAAACTTGTTGTTCGCTTTATTTCCTAATTGCCTATATCCTACAACTGAACTACTTGATAAAATACTGTTTGCAATTTTGCAATACTTGGTAGATTGCCTGACCCCGTATGCAAGCACACACCAACTAATCCCTAGCCACCTATTGGATTATTGTGTGTCGAGATTGTCTGGGGTTTGTAAATATCCCCCCCCCCCCCCCACCCCCATATGGTGGGGATGGTGCCACACAGACACGAAACCTCCACCTTCAAAAATATTCATTCAACCCCAGACAGCTAATCACATAACCAAACACAAACTCCCACCTGCCTATCCTATTAGATTATTTCACTACCTCTTTTACATTATTTCATTATCCCCATTAGATTCGATAAGAATGAATTGAACGGACTGTTGGCTGGTCTCGGCCACTCTGTTATGGATCGGGAGCGGTTGAACTACGAGAGTTACAGTGTCTACTACGAGAACCTACTCAAGACCCACCATCAGCTGTTGTACAAACGAGAACGGGATGTGGAGCAACTGAAGAGGTTGATGGAGGATGTGCACAACAGTGCTTGGATAGACGTAGAGACAAGGGTGGCAGAGGAAACCAAAAATAAGTTGTTGGAGATTAGCGCTCTACGTGCCAAGGTGAGTCGATTGGATTACAAATACTAAAATAAATAAATCATTGGAGAAAGTTTCTAACTTAAATAACCCGGGTGTGGGTATCCGCAATGACTCATGTAAAGGTAATATTTTTTAAAATAAGAAATAGATTAATTTTTATTAACTTTATATTGCTTATAAATATTTATTTTATATTAAGTGCATTCGTTGCTAGCATATCATATCATATCATATCAATTCTATTCTATTTTTAATTTCAATTGCCAGAAGTAGGAAAAATGGAAAGTTAGACATTATAGTAAAACTAATATAGAACCTTATGTTTCGTTTTAATTAAAATTAAATTTGATTAATTTAATATACGCAAGTACATTGGTATTAATATTTAAAAAAGGTATTAAAATATTTAATATTAATTAAAATTAGTTTGATTAATGGTTCTGAATAATTATTGTAATTTCAGGCAGTTGAATTGACGGAAGATATAAGTAACTCAGAGAAAGAGATTCGGGAGAAAGTTAAACTGGAATACAACGACCTCGTTCAGGATATATTTGCAACCACTTACGATTTGAAGGGGAGGTAATGCAATCTTATTGATACCTACTGTAGCACATTATTGTATTGGTGCATTGTAACATTATATCTAACAGTAGTGGACGATAGTCGTGTCTGTTACTATTTCAAAATATCGGACATTTAGAAGTCCTTTTTGATTAAAGTATTATTTGTTTTAAAAATAAAAGTCAAACTGGAGCATATCGATTTAATGCCGGACAATTTTTATGACATGTTTAGAGTTGCAATATCTGCGTTGCGACAGGCGATAATAACTGTCGCAAGAAAGCAACCTGGTCTGTATTCCGCTGTACCTAACATAAGTCTCAATTATTGTAGTAAAATAAAGAGCATGTTATATAAAGTACAGCGTAGAGTTTTTATTGATATATAAAGTGACCAATTACCGGTTAATACCAACTTTAGATATGTCGGCGTGAATAAATATTTTAAGTCGGTTTTGGACAGCAGGATTCTCTCATTCTACTCGCGTTCTCATCCCAATTAGATTCGACGAGTTTCGCTGTAATCTTTACGACGATATCTCCGAAGGAATCCAAGAAGTTCGTGAGGAGGCCTTCCTCACGATGAAAGATCTTCGGCACAAGTTCGCCTTGGACGAGAACATCGAGTCGAATACAGTCGATATCAGTCACAGAAGAGCCTCGGAATTACAAGAGCTAAGGAAAGATAACAACGACTTAGGGAGGTAGGTTTCGTTGCCTTTTACTGCATTCCAACACGGTGCCACTGTAAGTCAGTGTTTATATTCACACTCAGTGATACAAATAGTTCGACCTACAATTTTAAATTTTTTTAGGTTAATGATGAAACTGAAATCATTGGATGTATGGAAACACGCGAAGACAGTAGAGGTAACAGAAAGACTAATTGGGGATTGGAAACATCAAGCAATTAGGAACAAAAGGGGCACCGTTACTATAAGAATGTCTGCAGAGCAAGAAATATTATTACTGAGGTAAGTTTAAACAGGAGGTGCGACTTGAATGAATGTCAGGAGGGGGGGGGGGGGGGGGGGGGGGGGGGGGGACTTCTGACGCAATCTAAGTTCAGCTGTACCCAGTTGATTACTAACCTGTTCTAGTCTAGTGACTTTAGTTTATTGTTTTGGTTAAAATAACGTGCCCTTGTAATCTGCTCCTTTCTCTTAAATCATAATTTCACATTTAGACGAGTGATTAATTCTCAAAGATTGTGTTTGCGCCAAGCACCCCCCCCCCCCCCCCCCCCCCCCCCCGGTCTCATAAATATATTCTATATATTATAATATATATTTATTTTATTATAATATATTCTCCGCCATCCTTCTAGTATTTATTTCACCTTTACAGACAACAGATTACTTGTTTAAAAGAAGTGGTTAAACATTCAGAGAAGGAATGCGAGCATTTACGGGGAGAATTAGAGAAAATCAGAAAAGACAAACAACATAAAGATGAAATGGTTCGTTTGTATCAATATTAGTAAGATTGTTTAACCTGGAATCGTATGAATAATGATGAGAATTTCAATTCTTTAATTTGGGTTATATATAATATTTATTTCATTAAGACATGTATTCTTTCTGTATTTAATTCTAGACAATTGTTGATAGCATGCAGTTCCATAGCGCCTTCAAGCGGATCGATGTTGAACAAGTAATGGCAGAATTAGCCGAGAGGGAAAGTCAAATATTTGAGTTGATAAAACAACAAGAGTCTGATACCCAACATACCATAGCAGTACAAAGGAGAACACAGGAAGATATAGGGAGTGTTAAAAGGTAGGCCAAGTAACACCTAGACGAGGTTTTAAAAGGGAGTCCAACTAACATAGTTGGAAGTGTAAAAATAAACATATTATTGGTGTTATGGGCGAATTAGTGGTTTCATAATATTATTATAATATGAGGTTGGGCACAGCTTTGCAAAATCGGCAACTTAGGTCCCCAGATCCTGCTACCATTATTGCAGTAATGTGGTACTACCTGTAGCTGTCAGCCTAGTAGGGCAGGCCCGATAAGCATAGCCCATTCATTATTTAGTTGATCAAGAGTGGGTTGGTTTTAGCCCTGTCAACTAAATAAGTGATTGAGGGCTATAGCGCCTAGGGCACCGGGATGTCCCCGGCGCTATAATATTGCCATAAATAAAATCATAAAAATCGACGCACATAACGCTTAAAATAATAGAGTAAGGGCACATAAAATAATACTATTTCTATTCGGTTGCCACAAGTAGACAATATGTGGATTTCAAGCCAATGATAGATAGTACACTAAATAAGCCATTCAATATGACATATTATGTGATATACATATAGAATCATAATTCAAAATTCAAATAAAGAAAAATAATAAATTTCGTGAATTGCTATTAACAAGCGACGTAGCACTGGCACTGTACCAAAACTTCTTCGCCGCCGATATACAAAACAAAAACGATACCGGTATATAGTTGTGAAATATGCTACGTTGACAACCAGTGTATAGATATACAGAATTCGATACCGGTATATAGATGTGAAATATGCTACGTTGGGACTGCACCAATAGCTTATTTGCCGCAGATATACAAAAAATCGATTTTACACGGGCACGGGCACCGACACCAGTATATAGATATACAGAATTCGACACCGGTATATAGATGTGAAATATGCTACGTTGGCACTGCACCAATAGCTTATTTGCCGCAGATATATTAAAAATCGATTTTACACGTACACCAGTAAATAGATGTGAAAAATGCTGCGTATAGGAATTTAAAATATAATTATACATACCGGTATGCATTTCAAGCCAATGTTAGTACTCGAAATAAACCATTCACTATTCTTTAGGCATTAAGATATTATTATGTGATATACATTTCAAAAATTCAAATCAAATTAAAATAAATTTCGTGAATTAATTGTTATTAATCAAGCGACATAGCACTGGCACAAAAGATGTGAAAAATGCTACGTGTGGGGATTTAGAAATTCCTTTAATATCATTAATCTAGTGGATATAGCGTAGTTTGTATTGTTCAAGAGTGATTGCGAGTACCAAGTGGTGAATTGATCCTTGGGGCTGATTTCCGCCGTCTGGGCCATTTTTGCGGTTTGACTACAATGTTTGGTTGAATATGGGTGGACAGCAATGGATAACAAATTCGGATTATTATATCTCCACGCTGTGAAATTATATGATGCAAATATGTCTACTGAGGGTCCCACACAATGGTCACACAATGTACTACCAAAGAGAAAGGCTAGTTTGGGATTCTTTGTATTAAATAATCTGTATATTAATTGAAATTGATTCAATCTAAGCTGCAATTCCACGTCCATTCCAAATAGCTGATATATCACTTTGTTTGAAATTCTGTTATTCATTCCGATAATATGACGCATCGCTTTACGCAACTCCTTAGCTGTTTTGTCAATTTTTCCTGATGGTAGAGCAGCAGAGCCATATAGAATGCTCGATAGGCAAATTGTGTTCCAAACTAGTTTAGTTACATCCAGTGGGACTTCATTGATTGTTAGACCTCGGTGCGAGATCAGACCTACATTGCCCCAAATTTTTCCAATTACAAACTTTGATATTGTTTTGCCATCAGATGGGAGGGGAATGCCCATATATTTGCAACTTTTTTTTTATTGCAGTGTTTTATCCTTGAGGGTAAGCATGTCATTGGTGTTCGTAGTGCCTTTGGTGTTAATGGACAGGAAGTGACACTTTGACTCATTTAATTTGAGGTTGTGATCTCTGAGATACTGTGAACAAATTTCCAGTAAACTAGTGAGGTGTGACTTCATGTTCGCCAGGATTATAATGTCATCAGCGTAGTTTATGGCGCAGAAAGAAATATCTTTAATGTGGATACCAAGGTTTGACTTTTCGAGCTGTTCGAATAGGTCTGTCAGATAGAAATTGAACAGGAAAGGTGACAAGATACCACCCTGTCTCACTCCCTGTTGAATTGCAATTGGTTCACCTATAGTGTATCCCCCACAAGAAACATATGCAGAAGATTGGTTGTAGTACGATTCTAAAGCGTTGATTATGTTTCCGTCTATATTGGTTTGTCTTAGTTTATGAAAGAGCTTGCTATGAGATATCATATCAAAGGCACAGCTAAGATCCAAACTGAGTAGGTACATAGGAGATCCCTTCTTAGTAAATTTGTTGATGAGACTGGAAACGGCTTGATGGGCTATGTCTGATCCTATGTGTGGTTTGTATCCTAGTTGCAGGTGATTTGGAGATATAGATGTTATTTCTTTCAAGATGGATAGTTCCCAGAGCTTTCCTAATGTAAGTGTAACACTTATGTTCCTGAAGGATTGTTCTTGTGGAATAATACATTCTGTCTTTTGGAGTTTGGGCACGGGTGCAATGGTCCCAAGAGAGAAAATCTTTGGGCATGCACCACTGTTAGAAATTTCTGCAAAAAGTTCTGCAATGAAGGAGCATAGAGTCTCCGTCCGCCCATATATGAGACATTCAGCATTTATCCCATATAGATCACTAGTTTTACCAGTGTTTAGTTTACTAATTAGATTGTAGATTTCAGAGGGATTTACTGTATGTTGTTTGGTTGGGTTGCATTGGCCAGATTGTTTGGTTGGGTTGCATTGACCAGTTTGCTGAGCTGCAGAATACTTTTCGTTTTCGGGTAAAGATAAGCTGGTTTTGATGGTACTAAATATTTTGCTAAGGTGGATATCAGAAACTGTATTTGTAACTCTTTTGGGCTTAATTTTCCTCCAGAAAGCGCTAGGATTGGTGCGGTTTGATGCCACAAGCGACTTCACATGACTTTTATACTCAAACGATGGATTTTTATCTGATTGGTTATATGTTCTATATTTGACGAAAGAGGAGGGAATATTTGATCTGCAGGCATTTCCAATAGTTTTTACCACGAGTTCTGCCTTACTATTGATGTCTTGGCTTGTATAATAAAGAAGATTCTGTTCTATTTCAGCACGGTAGGATTCTAATTGCTGTTTGGATGCTCTATTAAAATTAAAACGAATATTTTTGTTTTTTGTCTTTCTCACCATTGCATGGTGTTTATTTGGATGAGTATTTAATGTGATCTCTGAGCGCACGGGTAGGTGTCTTGAAACATTGTTTTTGGTACAGTTGTAAATTACTCCACCTGTGAGATAGTTGTACCATGATGTAGGTATGAAGGTATGATCGATGTGGCTTTTTTTGTCTCCATCTTTGCACTGCATGAGATAAGTAAATCTGTTTCCATTCGTTTTTTGAGTCATGTCCGCAGCGATGAAGTTGTATTCTGATATAATTTTCTCAAGGAAGATGTCTCCAAACTTCGATGATTTGACAGCTCCTCTGGGCTGTAACTGCTGATCTCCCTTTATGACACCATTTATATCCCCCATAACAATTGGGGTTAGATTTTGGTTTAAACATTCATCAATGATCAGTCCTAGTTTCCCAACTTCTTTAAGATAATTAGATTCATCATCCTCTCTTCCACAGTTTGATGGCAAGTATACATTTAAAATTGCTATGTCTTCAGTAAACAAAGATCTGATGACAATGCCAGAAATTCGGTCAGAACCGGTTTTAAAACTTTTGCAATGCGTTATTATGTGGGGCGAGCCACGAAGTGAGTGAGCCTTAGCGTAGTGGTACCTAATCAACCTGTCGTTCTGTCGTTCTGTCGCGTTCAATTTTAAACGTTAATAACTCGGCCAATCTTTGATGAAATCTATCCAAACTTGGTACACGTGTTGTTTGGCAAAAGTTTAGAAATTTTCCAAGTAGAATTTCCGTGTGGCCTTCGAGAAGCTAAGATAATAGCAGTTAATTAGTTAATTAAGTTGATTACGGTAAAAACACCATTTTCAACCTGCCTTTTAAAGGAAATTAATTGTTTTACAGTATAAGATTTAAATAATTATACTTAAAAATTATACAGATGTAATCCACATACGCCATTCTATTATAGTTTTTAATTAGTTCAAGTGATTTGCTTTAATAATTGTGTCTTTAATTGATCTAAAGTAATTAAAACGGCGTAAAAAATTGATTCTCATTAAATACTGCTCATTTATTGGCCAACATGCTGGTACATAGATGGAAGGATGTGTGTTAAGGCAGCCAGTTGCTGGGAATGATTATTGGTCAAGTCTCTGCTGGTGTGGAGCTAGCTGGGAGTTGTGGCTGTAGACTAACCAGAGAGGAATTGTAATAGGCAACCAGTATTGCTATTCCAGCCCAGACAGCATTCTTTAAATCCAACATCCCAACATTGACTCTACTATAAGTGTTGTATTGCTATCTCAGGTAAATGACAGATATAATAACATAAATACCATCCATGGCATGGCTGGCTTCTGAAATAGTTTATTCCACAATGTATATGTCTGGTTATTTTTTAATTGAATTTTTGCAAAGTAGTAAAATTAATGTTCTTAAAAATAATATTATTATTTTATATGTAACCTAGGAAATTAGCTACATTTTTTCGCTGCAGCTTTAAGAGTGTACATTGATTTAATATTATTTCAATACCCATATTACTACATCGGCATAAGATGCGTTGGCGTTGTATCACACATCTCCACATATCACACATCTCCACATAGATGTATCAACAGTTACTCGCACAGTTTCGAAACTTCGCATAGTTATAACTGTATAAAGATCGTCAGTCTGCGTTTAGGAAAAATATTTTATGACAAAACAGGACAAGCGACGAGCGCAACGAGGCATATAATGAAGACGAGTACTGCGTTGACTAAATTATTATATAAACCACCTGGCTTCACATATTGATCGCATCCCTAGTTATTATTATTATAAAGATCGTCCTAGCCTGCGTTTAAGAAATATATTTAAATACAAAACAGGACGAACGCAAAGAGGCTTATAATGAAAACGAGTACTGCGTTTATTATATTCCTATAAACCACCTGGCTTTGCATATTTAACGTGCGATTGGAAATAAGTTCGTGCTACCCTTCCGTGGGTGGTAGATGTCGCGGTTATGTATTGGTGGTTGGGAAGGGTGGGGGGGGGGGGGGGGGGGGGGGAGATTAAAAGGGGTGAACACGTACTGTCCCCCTTTCTTTGATTGATTGGTGGTGTGGGTAAATTTCTCAAAACCTGATTTTGTGATACAGTCGCTCAATTTTAATTTGTATCTAATAACTGGGCCTCGTGCTGCGCGAAGGCCCCACGAACGTGTCATTTCTTACATATATCGCCGTACCACCTTCGCCGCGAACTCTAGGTTTAGGCTTCAGCATTTCACTAGACACTGTATATGTCGGACATGAAAAATTGCTGTGTAATTTTCTCTGTGTAAAAAGCACATCTGATTGCAATGGCCCAAGCCAGTGTTCCTGGATGCACATGATTGATGGTTCCTGATTCTGTAAAATTTCTCCCAGGTATTTTGAATTTCTTGTGAAACCTTCACAGTTACAATGTAAGCATTTTTAACTTGTAAGGTTGATTTCTGGGGATGTTACTGCTCTCGGTTTTAACTGCTTTAAAAGTGATATCTCCTCTGTGGGTGTATCGGGTAGGGAGAGTCTCTTTTTGTCTGACAATATGGATAATTTTGATATCCATGGCTGTTATATGGTGGAGAAGTTGAAAGAGGAAAGTTCTGATAGGAATAAGGCAGCAGATTTCTCTGTAGGTTAGACGTGGTATTGATTGTTTTGTTACTTGTAGTTCGTGGAACCCAGTTATTTGGCTTAGTTTCTGTTTGATGAGAGTAATCATTATTTGCTTCCACCATGATTCTCTGGATCATATAGGGATCATATGATCTACTTTGATTTTGGTAGTAGTTTGTGTTTCTTGGATCTTTTATTCGAACACTAGTTGCTGCTTTGGGAACTTGGTATTGTTGATTTGAAGTTTTGTTATAGGTTTTGGTCTCATGATTTGTTTCATTATTCGCTTCCAGCATAATTTTTTGGTAAATATAAGGGTGGTTGGGATCATTTTCATTATAGTTATATCTTAGATAACTTGTCTGTGGGGCATGGTCATTTGTTATATTTGCATTTACATAGCATCCTTTAGGCCAGAAATCTTGTCTCAAGAATATATTTGTATATTCTGTTTCAATAGAGATTTTAGCTCTTTTAGTATGCCCTTTGTTTCCAGTCACCCAGACATTGACTGGCCTATAACCTGATTGTTTAAAGCAATATTGTGAGACAGATACTGAGGAGCTATTTGGTTGTAGACCAGAAACAAAGATGGTTGCAAGTTTATGTTTAGGAATGACAGGTTGGTTCCTATTATAATCGGATTCTTTATTGTTGCTATTTCCTTGTGGTTTTGGGGCATTTACCTTTTGTGACGTAAGAATATAATTTAGGAGATCATTTTGCCTCTTCAACATATTCCCAACAGCTTTAACATCATCCAAGTTGTCATAGATGTTGGATGTTACTACTGATGGCAGGAAGTCGTTGGTGTTTTTACCACATTTCACAGAAGTCTTTGTGTTGGTGCTGCTCCACGCATTCTCACTTAGTAAAACATCTTGAAGGGAACTAGGCTGAGGAAAAGATATAGTTTGTTCATTATCTCTGTCTATTGATAATGATGATGGTTGTTGATTTAGAGGAGTATTTAGTTCAGTATCAGAATTAGGGGTGCCAGTGTCTGATGCAGGGTCAGCAAAACTATATTCTGACGTTGTACTCGCATTGACATTTTGATCATTCCTGCCATGTCCAGTTTTGTGGGCATTTTTTTTCTTTTTATTTTTACCCTTTTTCTTATTGCAGCTATTGTTGAGGTTTTCCCTTAGGTTGTTGGGACAGGCAGTCTGAAAGTGGAGACCATTTTGTAGCTTAGATATTGTACTTTCTAAACTTTTGATCCGCACATTATATGATTGACATTGGGTATTTAATTTAAGGACTTGATTTCTACTTGCAGTGTTGTTACGAGGTTTATGAGTTCCAGCACCACAAAAGCATCAGCGCTGCTCGCATTTATTCTCTTCTTGAAGGAAGATGTTAATGCCCTTTCTTCCAAAACTATCGCAAACTCTGCAACATCCAATGCCAATTCATCTAGGGATTTTCTGTTTATGCATGAGCACTTTAACCCCATTTTTTCACCCATTATTGTACGATTTATATAATTGAAAAGGTCCTTCTGTATTTTACTTAGAAACTTAAAGCCAAGTTCTTTTAGAAAATTTACATGGTCATCTTTGGGGTTTTGTAATAGAAGGGATGTACGCAGTGTGGAGACAAATGTATCAGGGTCTGATTGTTTTTTTAGAAGATTTACTAGCTGTTCACCATGCAGAGGAGTTTTCAGGCAGGTTGTACTTTGCTGGGTGTGTGAGTCATTTGGCATGTAGAACTTTACTGATTGCAGACAATCGTATAACCATTGCCTGCACTTATTGCTGTCATTATGGAAAGATACAACCTCTGAAGACTGCGCGATTGCGATGGCATACAAACAAACATAAACTCCACAGTCATGATTGTTTGCTTGCTTTGGAAAGCCGAAAGGACTTGTTGAAACCGACCATTGACGGTATTGATTATTTGGGTACTTTGTGGTTGATTTGGTTAATCGATCTATAGTAACCAGAAGATCACAAATCTGGAAGGTTGTTTTGTTGGGAAGGGACTTTTCAAGTGAGGACAGAAAGTATACTTTTTTCTCGGCAATATCCACAACATGCAGTACAAAGTGGTTTTGTGTACATTCATGGATGAGAATAAAGTTAGGTTTGACTCCATTGTAAGTACCAATATATTGTCTAGCGATGTATTTAATAGCGCTAAGTTTGTCATAATTCGTTGATTGTAGTTTTTGACATAATTGACTTGGAACACATGTAACAGTGGGGCAGTTCCTGCTTAGCAAGCTGAAAAAACCATCAATTACTGCATCAATCAGCCATTGCCCTTCTTCTAGACTCTGCAGATCTCTTGCTGTTGGAAATATCATTCCTGGTATATCAGTTGGTTTGAGTCTTTTTAGATATTGTGCGATATGCATTTCAATTTCATCAGTGCAGAGGTCTGCTTGTGAGGAGTCGTTTGGGTATACTTCTATAGGAATTTGTGTTGCTGCTGGTGATGTATGCGAAGGGGGTGTTATCAGTGGTGGTTTGGGGGTTGTGGTTGATTTGGAGAGGGTATTACCTGGGGGAGGGGTGTTGATTGAGAGGGGAGTGTTGATATGGAAATGGGTGTTGGTAGAGGTGGTGTTTGCATTGGTTGGTAAACAGATGTTGTCTGATAGAAAAGTATTGGATGAGGTGAGGTTGTTTGCTGCAATGGGGGTGTTGGGTTTAAGAGGTTTTTATCGGGAGAGTTTGTTAGTGTTGATTTGGAAGGAGTTGGAAAGGAACATGGTGTTGGCTGAAATGGTAGAGAGGGGGGAGTTAAGTTGGAAAGGGGTGTTTGTTGCGAAGAGGGGGGTATATATGAAGGGTGTGTTGACAGATAATGTGATATTGGCTGTGAGGCAGTGGTTTGATGATAGTAGTATGTTTGAGTACCGGTACGTGTTTGTAGTGTAGATGGTGGAAGGGGTGTGTGAAGAGACATTGGTGTTGGTGTTTGTTTAGGATAGAGTGTTTGTTGAGTGGGAGTTCTTGACTGCCTCAGAGGGGGTGTTAAGGGGTGTGGTTGGGACTGGAAGTGGGACATTGTGATGGAGGTGTTTGTAGTGATGGCGGAGAGAGAGGTGCTGATAGAGGATGGGGTATAGACTGATGATATGGTATCGGTTTGGCTAAAATTGTTCAAATCCCTTGTTTGAGGTGGGAGTGTTTTTTGAGGAGTGGGTGTTGTTTGAGAGGTATACCGGTACGTTGTCTGAGAAGGGGGGGTGGACAAATGACTAGATTTTTTTATTTTGCTATTTGCTGCCTGTCGTGGTTTAGGTTTTACTATTTTTATATTCTTATTTTTAAACACAGGTATCTTTCGCACATGCACCCTAGAGCTACTTGGTAATTCTGTAGGCCTACCAATTGTATTGCCAGTTTCCCTACAATCGTTTATTGATATAGGCTTACCAGTACTGGTACCGGTACTGCTACAATCAGTGTTTACATTGCCAGTATTAGTATTACCAGTAGGCCTATTGATATTTACACTCACAGTATTTGTGTTCCTTTTATCACCTGTATTTGTGGTTATGTTCATCGCATTGGCTGAATTTGAGGAAACTGCAGTAGTGACTAACGAGCTCGAGTAAACCACAGGCGGTGCAGAACTCGAGGAAACCGTTATAGTGTCTGCCAGACTCGAGGAAACCATTGTCGTGTCTGCCAAACTCGAGGAAACTGTTGTAGTGCTGGAATTCTGGGAAACCGTTGTAGTGTCTGCCAAACTCATGGAAACTGTTATAGTGTCCGCAGAACCTGAGCCTGAGGAAACTATTGTCATGTTCGAGGAAACCGTTATAGTGTCTGACAAACTCGAGGAAACCGTTGTAGTGCCTGCCAGATTCGGGGAAACTGTTGTAGTGTCTGCTAAACTCGTGGAAACCCTAATAGTGTCTGCCAAGCTCGAGTAAACCATTGTCCAATCTCTGAATCTAAAGCAGTATAGTATACTCCAGCAATACAGCAGCAGTCAGCTAGGCCCGCTAGTGCCCTAAATAAATTGAAGGCAAAGGCTTGATATGCATCTGCAATAGAGATGATACATGCCCCGCTCTGTCTATACTGAATGCTCCTCTACCAGTGTTAGGTAACCTATCCCAGGAGGCACACTTGGTTCAAGGTGTAACAAAAGGACCCCTACAGTCGACAGCAGGGCTGTAGGCCATGGATAGGCGGAAGGTAATCAACCAACGGCTAGACATGCTGCCAAGGTCGGCAGAAGGTAATCAACCAACGGCGACCTACTGCGAAGACGCTTGTAGGATTTGCGACCACAAGCGGTTTACTCCCGCAACTGAAAGATATGAGTATGAGAACCCTCCAGGGGAAATACCGGCTCGGTCATCGCCCGGGTCAACAAGGACCGCGTCCCTCAGTGGTACACCAGGCTAGGGTTGATAAATTGGTTACTGGAAGAGAAGACAGAAGAAAGAAGAACCAACCTGTTGAAATGTAAAAAGACACTAAAGATTGCTACAATGAACGGATGCACGCTGAAAGCACATACCAAACAGGGTGACATGGTCGCTCTGGCAATGGAATATAACATCGACATGTTATGTTACGTTATAGTGGCACGTTATTTTAACCAAAACAATAAACGAAGGCCAGCAAGTTATTGTTTACATTTTTATTATTTATTATATATATATTATATAATCGCTCTGGCAATGGAATATAACATCGACATCATCTGTATCCAAGAACATCGGATTTGTCATGAAGATACTGCCATGAAGTACAATGACATTGGAAATGGATGGACGTTGGTAACAAGCTCAGCAGTAAGAAACTCGGCCAATGCATCAATTGGTGGAGTAGGAATTCTGCTAAGCCCATTTGCACTTAAGACCCTAAACAACATCGAATCTATAAATTCCAGGGTTATGATCGCAACATTTGATGGGAATCCCAAGACAACAGTTATATGTTGCTACAGTCCAACCAATGCATCAGAGCCAGAACAAGCAGTCAAGTTTTATGAAGAACTGACTGGACTTATTAAGGACATCCCGAAACACAATGTTAAAGTCATTGCTGGTGACCTGAATGCGCAAATTGGCCCAGAAGACATCAAGGGTTACACCTATAACACCAGTTCTAACAGAAATGGGTACTTACTTTTAGACCTAATGGAAGAATGTGAATTGATACCAACAAACAACACATTCGAAAAGAGTAAGGGGAAGCTATGGACCTTTCAATACTCTAATGGAACCAAAGCACAACTGGATTACATCCTTATAAACAAAAAGTGGAGAAATAGCATGATCAACTGCGAGGCATACAGCTCGTTCAATCTAATTGGTTTGGACCACAGAATTGTCACTGCAGAGATCAGACTCAGTTTGAGAGTCAGCAAACCCAGGACAAGCAAGCAAATCAACTATGACTGGGAGAAACTCAGAACTGACAATGCTGTAAAGGATGCTTATACAGTAGAAGTTCAAAACCGCTTTGAAGCACTTCAGTCAATGGATGAAGACCAATCCACCGATTCAATATACCAGAATATAATAACAGCCCACAAGGAATCAGCTAAGAGGCATATCCCCCAGAAACCTAAACGAAAACAGTATGTGCCATGGCAAAACTCTGAGGTTACTTGTAAGAGAGAAGATCTTAAGATAGCCTACAAAGTTAAAACCGAACAACCAACAACCGAAAACATTAACAAGGTTGAGAAAGCTAAGGGCGATCTTAAATTGGCCTACAACATCAGCCAGGAAAAGTACATACAGGATAAAACTGAAGCAATTACAACTGCTCACATACAGCAACAATCAAGACTTACCTGGCAAACTGTAAATGAAGTATCTGGTCGGAAAAGTTGTGCAAAGGGGCGCCTCAAAGCCGATAGTCCTGAAGAACGTGTTGGGAAGTGGAAAAATCACTTCAGCAACTTGCTTGGGCAGCCATCAAACATCGAGGTCAGCCCACAAGGAAAATATATGACAAGACACTACCTATAGAAACAGGGGACTTCACACCTGCCGAACTCCAAAGAAGCATTAAAAGCATGTCCAATAATAAAGCGAGTGGATTAGATGAAATCCCAGCGGAGGTATGGAAAACCGGAGTGCTAAATAGACCATTATTGAATGTTTGCAACCGGATGTTAAAAGGGGAAAAGCCACCACCAATTTGGACTAAAGGTCAACTAAAGCCTCTCCCCAAGAAAGGAGACCTCGGCATACCAACAAACTATCGTGGGATCTGTCTGCTTGTGGTAGCTGCCAAAATATACAATAAAATGATTCTATATAGGATTAGGCCTCACATCGAGAAACTACTGTGTAAGAGCCAAAACGGATTTCGACCAAGTAGATCAACAATAGCTCAGATACTTGCACTACGAAGACTGATTGAAGGAATTAAGTCAAAGAATCTCCCCGCAGTCATGACTTTTGTGGACTTCAAGAAGGCATTCGACTCCATCCATAGAGGTAAAATGCTTGAAATCCTAAGAGCTTATGGAATACCAGAAGTAATTGTTGCTGGCATTGGATTGTTATATTGTGACACAGAAGCGCAGGTACTCTCACCAGATGGTGAAACTGAGTTTTTCTCAATCCTGGCTGGCGTACTGCAAGGTGACACATTAGCACCATTACTATTTGTAATTGTGCTGGATTACGCAATGAGGACGGCCACAAAGGGTGAAGATCTGGGATTCACAATTCAAGAACGCAGAAGTAGTAGATATCCGGCAACTACAGTCACAGACACCGACTTTGCGGATGACATCGCCCTGCTCTCTAATACGCTAGCAGATGCACAGCTTCTACTAAATAAAGTGGAGAGGGCTGCTAAGGAGGTTGGATTGCATATAAATGCTACCAAGACCGAATTCATGACCTTTAATGTTGATGGAAACTTGACAACCATTGATAATAATCAACTAAGGAAGGTCGACGACTTCCAGTACCTTGGATCATGGATAGAGAGTAGCAAAAAGGACATAGAAGTTAGGAAAGCAAAGGCTTGGGTAGCTCTATCAAAAATGGATACCATCTGGAAATCAGATCTCTCCAGGCACCTGAAGACTAAGTTCTTTCGAGCCACAGTGGAAAGTCTATTTTTGTGAGACCTGGACACTGACTAAATCACTTGAACAACGAATTGATGGTTGCTACACAAGACTACTAAGGGCAGCCCTAAACATCAGCTGGAGACAACACTTGACAAACGCCGAGCTTTATTGTACAATACCACCTGTATCAACCACCCTCCGTGAACGCCGATTAAGATTCAGTGGGCACTGCTGGCGAAGGTCATACCAGATCTACTTGTCTGGCAACCAACTCATGGAAAGCGTAGTCGTGGACGACCGGCTATAACATATATAGACCAACTTGAAAGGGATTCTGAATTTGTGAGAAACGAAATTGCGACAACTATGGAGAATCGGGAAGCCTGGAAGGATCTCATTTCCACTGTCCGAGTTCGCTCGACCTAGTAGTAGTAGTACTTGGCCGTAAAACGGCGAAGTACACTAGGGTTGAGCTGAGCACAGTGGCAGCAGATGATGGTATGCGGACGTAAATTGCGGACATACAAGGTATCAGGACTATTTCCAGGTCTACCTTCTACCTGAGCCACTTGCTGAATGGTTAGAGCGCCAGACTTCCAACCCGGAGGTCACCAGTTCGATCCCACCCCGACATCGTTGCCGACTTTGCAAAGCTGAGCCCAACCTCATATCATAACAATAAATAACATAAGATAGGTTATTAAAAGGGAGGCCCCAACTAACAATGTATAAAGTGATAGACTTCTAGTGATATAAAGTGATAGGTTAGTTAACTAACATCTATAGGAAGTTTTAAAAGGTTGTTTTGTTATTGTTTCAGTTGAAACAAAACAAAACAACTGGTCTATTATTAATTATTCTTGATTTACCTATATTTATGTAATGAAAATGACTATATTTCGCAAAATGAACCAACGGTAAATGGGTAGTTTAGTTAATCTGTAGTTATGTTGGTTAGATTAACCATTAACCAATGGTTAATGAGTTGGTTAGGTTATCCAATGGTTAATGAGTTGGTTATGTTATCCAATGGTTAATGAGTTGGTTAGGTTAACCAATGGTTAATGAGTTGGTTAGGTTAACCAATGGTTAATGAGTTGGTTAGCGTAACCAATGGTTAATGAGTTGGTTAGGTTAACCAATGGTTAATGAGTTGGTTAGGTTAACCAATGGTTAATGATTTGGTTAGGTTAACTAATGGTTAATGAGTTGGTTAGGTTAACCAATGGTTATTGAGTTGGTTAGGTTAACCAATGGTTAATGAGTTGGTTAGATTAACCAATGGTTTATGATTTGGTTAGGTTAACCAATGGTTAACTGTGATTGCATTGGCTGTTCCAGTCATTACTTATGGACTTAAGTTTGACATGGGAGTGTTGACAGGTCGGGATGTTGAAACCCTGGACGCACATTATCAGAAGGTGTTGCGGGGTCTATTGAATCTGGGTGTGTGTGTAAACAACAGCACACTATATGACCTAAGTGGCCTTTTACTCATATCTATGGTGGCCCTACGGCGATGCGTTGGGGTTATGCTGAATACCCTAAACTGACCAAGCTCACCACTTCAACTAGGATTTACGTTGGGGGCCTCTGGGGAATGACGCACCCACACTGTGGAATCTCACGGAGATATCGTCGAGCTGTGATAGATCATTCTCTCCCTCGTATTTTCTCAGTATCTACGTATTGCTACTCAAACGTCTCACTCGAATCACGAATCATCACCGGGAAACCAACATGGAAGGATAAGGTAGACTCGAATTTCATTCGGGAATGTTTTAGCCAGAACAATACCAACTTTGATTGGAAAATCAAACGGATACAGAACTATTTTGAGGGAAACAGAAACACTGGTATTTCTGAGTGACATTATTGATAAGCAAGCACGGGGGAGGGGGGTTACAACTGTTGGGCTGTCGCTGTTTACACTAACACAATTTAGTGTAATTTTATTAATTGCTGCTGTTCTGTCCAAAGTTTACACAATTTAGGGTAATTTTATGTTATGTTTAATTTTATTTAATTAAAGTGCCGCGTAGTACGGTTTCCCATGTTATCGTATCGTAACCAATTTTGAGTTGGTTAAGTTAACCAACTGTTAATGAGTTGGTTAGATTAACCAATTGTTAATGGGATGGTTTAACCAATAAAATATTTTCCATACAGACAGTTACACAAGGAACGCAACAGGAAACTAGAGGCGTTCGACCACGTCGACCAATTACAAGCGAGGTTATATGATTACGAGGCGGGTCTCGACGTTCTACAGAAGGCAGTCGGTGTCAAACAACGGCCGCATACCGCCAGCGCTACCATGGTTACCAGACGTCGTAGCGCCACCAGTAGGATATCGTCAGCCAAGAGTTCCAGAACAGGTATAACTATATTCAATGTTTCCAGTGTAGTAGCAGTTATCTTACTGTATTATGGGATAAATATGAAATCTATACGTAAGGGCGGTATTGTATTCATTAACAGGTAACTTACCAACCTATAACAAATCAACCGACGTAGCCTACGTGGTCTAGTGGCTAGCATGGTGAACGTAACCGGTTCATCCTAAATCTTGTTTCAATTACATCCGTTTTTGGTCATGTTCACACGCTGTCTATATTTGACCTTCAATAAACTGTTTATTGCGATTTTCCTATTTCTCTGATTTTATTATCTATACTCTTTGACAACCAATGGGTTCTATGTATTTGCGCATATTATTTTAATAGTTTATCCATTTTATTTACGTCCCTTTGAAAGAGCAGGATATAGTATGATTGTGATTGATATTGTATTAAAGTAAAGCTTTGACTTGCACATTAAATATCAAATATCAAATAATGCATAATGCATACACGTGTATTGCCATATCCAAAGAAAATTAAAATATAATTTAAAGACGTGAACCAATCATATCAGGCCATATCATTTTAATCTCGTTATAAATTAGCCATTAAATACATCGGAATATTTCATCACTGTTCGATTCCATATGGAAGAGCCATTAGTCTATTACAGGAATTACACTAAAAATAAGTGTTACTCTTACAGGGAGATCGTTTGAAGGCGGAATCTGGCCGCCCCCCACCCCCCTCCCACCCCAAGATGCGTCTCCTAGCAACCCGGATGGCGAGTTTATGACGAAGATTCAGCGGTCCCTCCAACGACCAAAAACAAGTAGCGCGCGGCTGCGAACTTTCGTTACGGAACAGTTACTAGAGGAGGTTGAGGCACCAGGACATCACGATATACTTACTGAGAGCATTCCTGAATCTACTTAATATAAAACTTACTGAGAACTTAATTCCTGAATCAACTTAATATCAAACTTACTGAGAGCATTCCTGAATCTACTTAATATAAAACTTACTGAGAACTTAATTCCTGAATCTACTTAATATAAAACTTACTGAGAACTTAATTCCTGAATCTACTTAATATAAAACTTATTGAGAACTTAATTCCTGAATCTACTTAATATAAAACTTAATGAGAACTTAATTCCTGAATCAACTTAATATAAAACTTACTGAGAACTTAATTCCTGAATCTACTTAATATAAAACTTACTGAGAACTTAATTCCTGAATCAACTTAATATAAAACTTACTGAGAACTTAATTCCTGAATCTACTTAATATAAAACTTACTGAGAACTTAATTCCTGAATCTACTTAATATAAAACTTACTGAGAACTTAATTCCTGAATCTACTTAATATAAAACTTACTGAGAACTTAATTCCTGAATCAACTTAATATAAAACTTACTGAGAACTTAATTCCTGAATCTACTTAATATAAAACTTACTGAGAACTTAATTCCTGAATCAACTTAATATAAAACTTACTGAGAACTTAATTCCTGAATCTACTTAATATAAAACTTACTGAGAACTTAATTCCTGAATCAACTTAATATAAAACTTACTGAGAACTTAATTCCTGAATCTACTTAATATAAAACTTACTGAGAACTTAATTCCTGAATCAACTTAATATAAAACTTACTGAGAACTTAATTCCTGAATCTACTTAATATCAAACTTACTGAGAACTTAATTCCTGAATCAACTTAATATAAAACTTACTGAGAACTTAATTCCTGAATCTACTTAATATAAAACTTACTGAGAACTTAATTCCTGAATCAACTTAATATAAAACTTACTGAGAACTTAATTCCTGAATCTACTTAATATAAAACTTACTGAGAACTTAATTCCTGAATCAACTTAATATAAAACTTACTGAGAACTTAATTCCTGAATCTACTTAATATAAAACTTACTGAGAACTTAATTCCTGAATCTACTTAATATAAAACTTATTGAGAACTTAATTCCTGAATCTACTTAATATAAAACTTACTGAGAACTTAATTCCTGAATCTACTTAATATAAAACTTACTGAGAACTTAATTCCTGAATCTACTTAATATAAAACTTACTGAGAACTTAATTCCTGAATCTACTTAATATAAAACTTATTGAGAACTTAATTCCTGAATCTACTTAATATAAAACTTACTGAGAACTTATTACAATAATAAATATATACTTAAACTTAATTCGATACAGTTGTAGACAAATAAGACATAGCCAATAGTTGTTTAATGTGAAATGTTTGAATCTCAATTAATTATTGATTAAATATTTAATTATACATTATTTATGTATATTACATTTATTTTGTTTATATTTTATATTGATTTTCCTTTTTTTGGCCAAATCATTAATCAAAATGAATTGTAACAGTTTTCTTAAAAGGGTGATTCTGTACTGCGTTGCGGACGGGGTTAAGGTCATAAAAAGTATTTAGAAAGTGAAATATTCCAGTACTAAAAAAATATTGTTGTATAATACTAGTGTGGTGTGTCTTTCTTAAAATACAGTATTTTAAGTTATCTCATTGTTGCGGATGGGACAGAGTCATGTCATTGAATTGTGCTGATAGATTATGTTTGCACTTAAGATACACTTATATTTCAATTAAATAAAAGTGGGACTCAAACTCCCACCTAATCCACTTCTATTGAACGGGCAGTCTTAATTTGCATATATTCTATCTCTAACAGCGGACCTACCGGCCTCAAGTATGCTAGAGTGAAACAGGAGGGAAGTACAAATAAGTAAATATTCAGCTCGAGTATTGCTGCCAGTTGATATTAATTAAATAAATTGGAGATGAGCTTTTCATGAGATTTTAAGTGGCTGTATAAGTAACATCTACATTGGCTGTATAAGTAACATCTTACATTGGCTGTATAAGTAACTTCTCACATTGGCTGTATAAGTAACATTTTACATTGGCAGTATAAGTAACATCTTACATTGGCTGTATAAGTAACTTCTCACATTGGCTGTATAAGTAACTTCTCACATTGGCTGTATAAGTAACATCTTACATTGGCTGTATAAGTAACATCTTACATTGGCTGTATAAGTAACATCTTGCATTGGCTGTATAAGTAACTTCTCACATTGGCTGTATAAGTAACATCTTACATTGGCTGTATAAGTAACATCTTACATTGGCTGTATAAGTGACATCTTACATTGGCTGTATAAGTAACATCTAACATTGGCTGTATAAGTGACATCTAACATTGGCTGTATAAGTAACATCTAACATTGGCTGTATAAGTAACAAGAGAAACTCTCATTACGCATGGGACAGGCTGCTTGTAATTTCAAACACACGGTATAAATTTCAATATTACTTGGTAGATTATGCTTAATTGCTAAATTTGTGTGTATGAAATAATTGACAAACTTTTGGCATAAGAATACACATTCTAATACCATTTGTGTTCCAGTAAATCATAAATCAAGAATGTTGCGCATGGGACATTTAGCATGACAAATTCTTCACTTTAAATGTAGAAACTGCAGCCGAGAGGATGTTGATATTGATGTGGTTGCTGATAAAATATTAAATAGTTTGAACGAGGAGCTTTGTCAAATGGAATGGGGTTAAATCTTGATCAGTTCCCAACATTACCACCCCCCCCCCCCCCCCCCCCCTGACTGAAAATGAAAAATCGCCAGAATATTTCAGGATGAGATCTATATTGTGGAGAAACAGATGGAAATTGTAAAGGCGATGGGACCCCTTCTTAATAACGAACAAATCAACCTCTGTGAACAAATATATTATGCAGCATGTAATATAAAGTCACAGACTGCTCTTGTTAATTTGATCAAGGCCACGGCAGGCAATTGATTATCTGGGATGAAATCTTCAGTGTTCTTCGTTTCATTATTGAGTGCGTAGGGAGAACATTGGAGATCCTATGGACAGTGATGAGCCTTGGGGTGGCATGTTAGTCCGTCTAGGCGGGGACCCAAGGCAGACTACTCCTGTAGTAAAACGGGGTGGAAGACCACAAATAGTACGTTAGATGTCTCCACTATACACTGACATGAAGGAGCATAAACTGACGATCAACATGAGGACAGACTCAGATCAGCTGGGGAGTTCTCTAACTATTTGTTGAGGTTAGGAGAGGGCACAGAGAAAGCGTACGAGGATACTGATGATATGGTAACAATTCCTCAGGGGTACCCCGTAGAGAGCGTGTCAGTCCTCATAGAATGCTCTTTTCCCAGTTTAGAGAGTGGCTGTGATGGGTCAGAAAATCTAATAGCCGGAACTATATACATACACTCCACTGAACAGGGATATGAAGGACATCAATAATTACTGTGTTGATAAGTATCCTGGAGAACTAATAGAGTATCTATCTGCCGACACATATTGAATATGAGATCGCAGATGGGACCAATAAGGGACAGCGGGTATTTATTCCAAGTATTCACCAACATGACCGGAGCAATGACTTCCCTTTCACCATGGTCAGGAGACAATTCCCACTACGGTAAGATCATTGACATATGATATATTTACTTTCAAATTCAACATTTTGGTATAAAATAGAAACTTATTCGCATTATGTTGAATTTTTTTTATGGTATTTGTATAATTTGTAATTTGTATATATAAATAAAAGAAAGGGACAGGAGAATTTGGAATGATATGAATGAATGGTGGAAGAGAATTTGGAATGATATGAATGAATGGTGGAAGAGAATTTGGAATGATATGAATGAATGGTGGAAGAAAATTTGGAATGATATGAATGAATGGTGGAAGAGAATTTGGAATGATATGAATGAATGGTGGAAGAGAATTTGGAATGATATGAATGAATGGTGGAAGAGAATTTGGAATGATATGAATGAATGGTGGAAGAGAATTTGGAATGATATGAATGAATGGTGGAAGAGAATTTGGAATGATATGAATGAATGGTGGAAGAGAATTTGGAATGATATGAATGAATGGTGGAAGAGAATTTGGAATGATATGAATGAATGGTGGAAGAGAATTTGGAATGATATGAATGAATGGTGGAAGAGAATTTGGAATGATATGAATGAATGGTGGAAGAGAATTTGGAATGACAAGTTGGTGTATATCTTCCCAAGTCTGTTTTCTGTCATGAACTATACACACCACTTTCCAGGGGAAAGTGGTAAAAGGACATTAAAGTTACTATACTGTAATGATGAGGGTTACACCAACCAACAACATTGTTTTCAAGGAGTTAATCTATTGTCTTATCTCTACTATTGGTGCAATGCTGTTTAAGCTGTTTCATTTAATATTATTCAACAGATTAAATTGTTGCGATGTGAAGCTCCTTCCAGAATTCCGAATAATGAAATTTGTTTATTTTTTTACAAAATTGTTTAACTTAATTAATGTAGTTGGGAACGCGCGCCCCCAACCAGTTTAATTAGAAATTGAATTAATAACAAGATTGTCAAGATGCAAGTAGGAGAAGCATTTTGTTTTCCAATTCAACTATTGTGGAATTTACATTTCCACAAAAGGGGGGTTGGAGGGGAGGAACTGTACCTTTTTCTTTGGGTTTTTTGTGATCGAATCGCTCAATTAAAATTTGTGTTCCATAACTGAGCGGTCCTCGTGTTGCATAAATGCCCCAGTAATGTGTTATTGTTAGCTATTACTATGGAACGTTTACAGGTAAATCTTTACATCATCATTAACAAACTGTCTGATGGCTTAATAATATAGACTCAATTTACAAAATAGTGCCCTAATATGCATTAGTGCGCGTATACCATAGAAACTCGTATGTCAAATATATAGCAGTCGCGCTTCAGTGAACGAGAGATAATAATAATGAAGCTCAAATAATCCATTTTTGATTAATAAATTATTAATCAAGGAAGTTGAAAATACAATAGGAGGAGTTTTCAGCTGGTGACAAGTGATTGGTTAGTTATATACGAGACATGGCCTGTATTAAAAGGTATTGCATAGTGATTGGTTAGTTATATACGAGACATGGCCTGTATTAAAAGGTATTGCATAGTGATTGGTTAGTTATATACGAGACATGGCCTGTATTAAAAGGTATTGCATTTTATTTGAATAAGGCTCTTCTTCTCACTAATATTTTTTAAAATTTAGTTAATTGATCTAACTTTTTTTTCACTAATTTCTACAAAATTAGTTTACAAAAGTATTTTTTAACTAATTTTGTAAAAAAACAGCCCTCCCAGAGTTTCCTTTTATGCCGATTTTTATTTTAATTATATTTATTTTGACAAAACCCCAAGATATGGTTACAATAAAAATGTAGCCGTGGAGGGAACTTTAATATATTTATGTTCTGAGTGGGGATATATTATAATTGACATAAAACCCGTCTTGGTGAATCAACAATGTTGATTTTCAATTTAGGGAAAGGAACAGGTTGCAGTGGCAGTCTATTCTAACCAAAACAATAAAAGAAAGTCTATTACACGGATACAGTTTCATTTTTGCTCTTAATCAGCTATTATTTGCATCCGTTTTCCCCTGGAGATGGTTGAATTTTGATAGCGTCTAAAAGCATTTTTGTTATTTATATAAAATAATGTAGCCAAATCCGTACCAAAGTTTTTATATCACTTTACAACCGTTTGATAAACCTCTATCAATGACCATCAATCGGCCGAGCTCAACCATCTCTGATAACAAGGCAAAAAAAGTGAAACTTTCGTAAATTGTTGTTAAACTGTTCTTATTTCATTGATAGGGCCTACGGCATGTTGAACATACTGTGGTTGTAAAAACCTGCCAACTCTTTTAAAACTCAACCACTCGGACAGAATAGTTGAATGTCGCTAAATTGAAAATGAGTGAAAAAAAAGTGGTGTTTTCTGCTTACTTTTTTTTATCGAATAATTGTTCATTATTGTGGAGTGGAATTAAAAAGTTTATTTTACAATATCACATTGTTTATTGTATATTATAGTATGTAGTAAGTAATATTATCACCATAATGAAGACATATTATGATTATCCTAATTGGGCAGTGTAGTAGTGAAGATCACAATTTGCAATCGCGGTAAATGTGCACCACTCTCTGTGAATTTGCAATTTCGTATCCAGAAGTTGTGGGATCGAGCCCAGCAAAGAGGCAACTCAGTGTGAATGCTTTAAAGTGACTAGTCAAGGCGATCTGGGGAGTTTTGGGGGGACCGCCTGTGAATAAGTCATCAAATCGGTGTACATACATAGTCCCTGGCCTAACAGCCTAAAATATTTATCAGCCTCCAATATGGTGACACGCTGGCCAACCCCGAAACAAAAAACCACAAATTAATCTTTCCCAGAGATCTGGTAACGTCGTCAATGAGAAATCAGATACGATTGCCATAGATCAGCAGCATGGAGTAGTCGAGTACAGTGCAAAGTAGTTGAACAAAGTGCCCTATACATTGCTTGGCATCAATCGGATGCGGAATCAACACGTCAAATTTCCTAGAAACTGTAATAAATCTTAGCTGTACCAAATTTCCCTGTCTTCTTAATGGTTTAGGTTTGTTTATACTCGATTATATATTTAAAATAATGTTATTTGCATAATCATGCAATTATAGTTGAATAATTATAATAAAATGCATATTTATTTTGCGTTTGTTCTTACTATTAATTCTTACTATTGAAGTCTATAATAATTATTGCATATACAATACCATTACCATACCAATTGCATACCCAACAAACATTGCATGATTGCTTATTAATCCATTAGTTAAATTTATCTATATACTAAATTAAATAACACGGTCATTCAACATATATTATTAAAACGTATTTCAGATAAAACAATTTCAAACTGTATGAGATGCGGTCACAAGCAACAAACTTACATTTAGATTGTTCAGATAAAGATGGAGATTCTGTATCAAGCATAGAAACCATTTACATTGCTGATCGCCCCAATATTGACACTAGTGAAGGAAGCAAAGTTTCCATAGAAACCAGCGGTATTGTCAAAGAAGACAATCCCTCCAGTATCAATAATGTTGTGGATGGTATCAAAGAAGAAGTCGATATGGATATTTTGGAAAAAAGAAGAAAGTCACGTCTCATTATGTTATTGATGTTAGTTGCAGGCTTACGATGGAGAAAAAATTTACCTGAATGTGTTTTTATACAACTAACATATGATTCGTCATTTAACAAGATAGTTTGGAGAATCTGTGATAATTGGATATATTCTCTATTTGGATTCTCTTTAATTTGTTTCAACTTATTTTCATACATGGTGTCATGCTTTTATGTACACAGAAAGGGGGGAATTAATGGAAAGTTTATGATGGTTTTCAGTCAAACAATTCTTAGCAGTTTGGGAGTATTATCGTCTCTTGTTTGGCATATTAAAAGCTATAGAAGTTCATACTTTTCTGAATTACAATCTTATATGGATGGTGTCAGTAAACCCAAAAAACAGAAGCAATCTTATAATCATTTAAAAATGGAACCAATAGTCACAATTAATGAATCTGTGAAAGCTATAATAAAACACAAGAGATATTATTTAGAAATTATATTGGTGAGCTTTTTTATTATGACAGGGTCACTTATAATATTGTCATTTGTAATTAGTTCCCTTGAATATTCGCTTATTTATGTTCTAGAATTATTTATCCAACCATTTAATGTTGACCAATGGTATATTTGGATAACACCTAGGATTTTAGCCTCTCTATATACCTATCTCGTATTTTTTGGATTTTATGTATTTGCATTGCTTTTGGTTCAGGATAGCTATGAAGATTTCTCTTTACTTATTTGCGAAATTCATAGTTATGTCAACAACATGGGCAGCTTAAATGCAGATATCTTGTCTTTCATCAACTGCAGGATTTACAATCTTAATACACTTCAGCAGAAACGCGACAATTTGATAAATACTTGGTTAGGGATATTTTTAGCAGTTGAAATACCTACCCTTTGCTTTTTTCTCTATGAAGGTTTGAAGATGGGTATAAGTGAAAGAAATAATCTCACATATCCATTAATGTTTATTTCACTTGGGATACTTCTAATTTTCGCCCTTGGATTGTTATTATGGATTATGGGAAAACAACATTCTTTCAACCAATCTATGTTGCTTACTCTACAAGGGTTTCAAATTGATTATACCAACTGTAATGAGGTCAATCAGATGGTATTATTGTTTCAGACTATAAAGAGTTATAATTGTGGATTTACTATATTAGGAATATTTGTTGTTGATAAAACATTACTATTAACAGTATTTAGTCTTATAATCTCGTATGCTGTATTGTTGTATCAATGTGATACCGCATAATGCAATTGAATACTGACTACCATACCATACTGTAATACTACTGTACACACAAATACTAGACCTGATAACAATAACACCTGTTCCGAGATTGTATGACATGACATGACCTGACATGTATTCGAGATCCATGAATGCTTTGCTCATCCATCCCATTTTCCATGAAAAGATCGTACCATAAGAATGAGGACTAACAAGCTATTTTGGTAGAAAGTTAACCGTCATAGAATCATATCGTAGAATCAGCTTGATTTCGATTGCAGCTAAGATATTAAATTGAAAGGCCCCTCTGTATGGCAACCAAAATGGGTTGGCTGATAAAGACAGAACTACATGGGCCAATTCTGATAAGGAACGGGAGTCACCTAGCCATCATCTTTGTAGACTTCTTCAAGGCCATAGATTCTGTCTCAAGTCAAAGCTTGTTTAAGATCCTCGAGACTTTTGGAATTACTGATTACAGATTACACAATTGCTGTAATTAAATCATTGTAAAATTGTTCCACAATACTTGTCTCACCTACTGACGGAGATATAGACCTATTTGAAGTGCTATTGAAGTACTATTTGAAGTTCTTTCAGGGTGACACTCAGGCACTTTCCTCTTCTTTATTGTGGTGGAATATGTGCTGTGAATGTCTCTTATCCAACATAATATAGAGATATGGAGTGGAAACACATCTAACCATTGGTAGTAGAAGTAGAGGAAAACCACCAATACACTTGACAGACCATGACTTTAATTTCGATAAACCAATCCTAAAGTAGATTCATATGCTACACCATAATAATATTTGGCTCTTTCAATAGAAACATCAATAATTGAGGTACCCCCTCCCCAAGCATTGTTATTCGATAAATTTCATGTTCACAACACTCTTCTATCATAGTCTGTGTATTAGTACCACTCAATAGATCGAGTGATTCCATGGTCTCTTCAATTTTTCCTACTTGAACATGAACATATTCCAACAAATGTGTAACTTGACTCGTTTATTGACTGCGAAAAAACCTGGGTTTATCATGCACCCAGCCCAGAGTCACTAATCTACCGCTAACTACATACTAATCTACCTCGATTTGGTTATTGTGAATGAGATCTGACACTTATATTACATCTTAAATTAATCTCTTTGTTTTACAATATAAATAAGATTAATTAAAAAACTCTTTATTTAATTAATATTGTCCTATTACATTACATACTGAAATCACTTTTTGAGCATCTTGAATTTCTAATTGAAATTAGTATTTCATCTATATTATGAATTGTTTCAGAAGACTTCAGATAGGCCAATAAGCCATTCACCCATTTATTGGTGTTAGTGGTGAATGAGTGGTTTCATATTCCAGAAGAATAGTAAGGCAGTGCAGTGCACATGGACAGCAAGTGAGGTTATAAGATATTATTGTAGCGACAATGCGCCTGTTTTGGCTGTCTATTTGATTTTATTAAAGCGTTCGACCTCGTTGAATGGTTGTCGTTATATTTAGAATTAATTAAAAATGGAAAAAAAAAGAAAAAAAAGGGATTTTGCCCGTTATTTTTGAGGCGTTTATTATTTATTTATCGTATCCAAGAATATTACGTTAGATGGAATGCATCCTGTTCAGTTCAATTTACGATTAGTAATGGTGTCAGACAAGGCTCCATAATTTACGATTAGTAATGGTGTCAGACAAGGCTCCATAATTTACGATTAGTAATGGTGTCAGACAAGGCTCCATAATTTACGATTAGTAATGGTGTCAGACAAGGCTCCATAATTTACGATTAGTAATGGTGTCAGACAAGGCTCCATAATTTACTATTAGTAATGGTGTCAGACAAGGCTCCATAATTTACGATTAGTAATGGTGTCAGACAAGGCTCCATAATTTACTATTAGTAATGGTGTCAGACAAGGCTCCATAATTTCACCCCGGTAGTTTTAAACATATTAATACATAGATTAATAGCGGCTAAGGTCGGTTGTTTTATAGGTACGCACTATTTTGGATGCTTGGCATACTGTATGCAGATGACTTGCTATGCCCATCGGTTTTAGGATTGAATTTTATGATTAATATTTGTGCAGACTTTTGTAAAGAGTATCGATTAAGTTTACGTACAGATATCTATATATATAAATATCCTCTGTCTGTCTGTGAGTCTGTGAGTCTATGAGTCTGTGAGTCTATGAGTCTGTGAGTCTGTGAGTCTGTCCAAGCTATACGCTCCGACACACATGCACCAATCTGAGCAAATGATACATCGATCGAAAGCTCTCGTCCTGAGCACGTAAACTATCGCAATCTCGAGGCTAATTTTACGCGTTTGCTTGCGTGAATGCGTATTTTGTGTTCGTTCGGGCGAAATGTATCGAATTATTTCGGTTCTTCTATCGGTAATTAATTATTTAGAGGGGTAACATTTATCCCATCTGGTATAAAATTAACATGAGTAGATTCGCCGTGTCCCATTCTCACAAAGTATTTATTTTATTCGAGTGTTTAATATAAATATGTATGATTATTTATTGATTAAAAATCAAATAGTGTATAAATATGTCATATTCGCCAAGCACGATCGAATTGGCCTATTCTTAGTGCTGTAGTGAATAGGGAAGGATTTTTTTCTGTATCATAGCAACGTTAAGGTAATTATTGAAATCGCAGCTAGCTGGCTGGGCACAGATAAGGAGCAAGCAGGCTGGAGTGTTGATTGGGGTGGGTTTGGATTGTCTGTTGCGAATTGCTCAAGAGTAATTCTGCTTTCTCAATCATTGGCTGCATGGAAGGAGAGGTTTATAACATTTTTGTTTTACTGTTATGAATATTAAAAGTAAAATAATTATTTCTGTAGGCCTATACTTACTGTATTATTATTTTATCTAATATTATACATCTAATCTCGATGAAATCTCGCTTACTATAGCTCGTTAGATAGGTCTCGCCCTAACTCGTTGCAACGTAATACTCAGAGCCGTCTGAAGTTCCCCCATGTGCCGCTAGGGGGCGAATTGTCCGATAGTGAAAACCTGATCTCATTGGGTTGTTTTTAATGCTTTTGAGCTGAAACTTGGTAGCTATATACTGCAGCATAGGCTGTATATTTCCGGAGTCACTGAGTTGTCCACAGTTCCCCAGTCTACCGTTAGAGGGCTAAATGTCTGAGAGTTAACATCTTCTCCAACTTTGTTATTTATAATCCGTTTAGACTGAATTTGGTAGGCATCTACTACAGCATAGGCTATATCTTTACTGAGTCGCGCAGAGTTGTCTACATTACCCGCGTCTGCCGCTAGAGGGCGAAATGTATGAAAGTTAACATCTCCTCCAACTTTGTTATTTACAATCCTTTTAGACTGAAACTTGGTAGGCATCTACTATAGCATAGGCTATATCTTTGCGGAGTAGTAGAGTCGTCTACAGTTCCACAGTCAGCCGCTAGAGGGCGAATTGTCTGAAAGTTAACATATTCTCCAACTTTGTTATTTACTAACGGTTTAGACTGAAACTTGGTAGGCATCTACTACAGCATAGGCTGTACCTTTACGGAGTTACAGAGTTGTATACAGTCCCCCCATCTGCCGCTAGAGGGCGACATATCTGATAGTGAACACCTCATCCCATTTGGTTCTTTTTAATCATTTTGAGCTGAAACTTGGTTGGTATCTACTACATCATAGGCTGTATCTTTACGGGGTTGCAGAATCCTATTCACTTCCCCAGTCTACCGCTAGAGGGTGAAATGTCTGAAAGTTAACATCTTCTCCAACTTTGTTATTTACTAGCAGTTTAGACTGAAACTTTGTAGGCATCTACTACAGCATAGGCTGTACCTTTACGGAGTCACAGAGTTGTATACAGTCCCCCCATCTGCCGCTAGAGGGCGACATATCTGATAGTGAACACCTCATCCCATTTGGTTCTTTTTAATCCTATTGAGCTGGAACTTGGCAGGAATCTACTACAGCATATTCTGTATTTTTACGGAGTCCCAGAGTCGTCCACAGTTCTTCAGTCTACCGCTAGAGGGTGAAATGTCTGAATGTGAACATCTACATCAATTTTGTTATTTACAATCTGTTTAAGCTGAAACTTGAAAGGCAGGCATTTTACTTCACCATAAACCCCATCTTTACCAAACTGCAGCGCCGTCTGCATTTCACCAGTCCGCAGGTAGAGGGTGGATCTGAAAGTGATCATTTTCTGGAAATTTTGTTATTTACAATCTGCCTAAAGTTGAAACTTGACAGTTATCTCTTATGGGGGTGGTGTTTTATTTAATGATGGTGTCTGTTCCGTATGCAGTTCTCAAATCTCCCACACATATTCATATATCATCTGCACGTGCACTAGAAAGCTGTGGCCCGAAGGGCCACAGGCTTTCTAGTTAATCCAAATAAAAATGCGCAATATAATTATAATTGCAATGTTTATTAATTATAACATAATTAACATAATTAATGCAACATATTCCAAATATTAATGTAAATGTATACCATTTCAGTACGACTTGAAACCTCCAGTAGCTAATATTACTGTCAATAATATAAACTTACCATGGGTTCAGCAGGCAACACATTTAGGCATCGGTGTTTTTTGAGAGCGATGTGTTACGAAAAAGGGGCGAATTGATTGCAAAATTAGCTAACCTTAGGTAGGAATATCATTTTGTGTCTCCTAGTAATGTATGTTATATACAAAAGTTGTACACGACTAGCTGTTATGGTAGCCCCATTTGGAATTTAGACTCACATTGTGTTAATAAAAATATATACTGCATGTAGGATAAAAATGTAGACCTGCATGGCAACTTCCATATAATAGCCATCGCTATATATTGTAGAAGGTTTGGTCAATTTCAATCATCCGAAAATATTGTGGGGCGAGCCACGAAGTTGGCGGAGCCTTAGCGAATTGACACTGTTAGGGGGTGGGTCAATTTATGCAAATAGTTGTCGTCGTCGTCGTCGTCGTCGTTGTCGTCGTCGTCGTTGTCGTCGTCGTCGTTGTCGTCGTCGTTACGATTTTGACATGCTAATAACTTTGTCGGATTTAAAGCTGCCAAGTTGAAAATTTGTAGGTATCAATATGAGCAAAAGTTGAGATTTTTGAGAGACTTTCAGACACCATCAGTGCAATGGTCTCCCGCTAGAGGGCCACATGTCTAAACATTAAATGCCCTCCCATTTCTTTGCTTTTAATCCGTTTAAGCTGAAACTTGGCAGATATGTATTAGACCATTAGCTGTGACTTTCAAGGGAGGCGAATCCATCTGCAGTTCTCCAGTCTGCCGCTAGAGGGCCAACGTGACTATTTGCATAAATTGACCTACCCCCTAACAGTGTCAATTCGCTAAGGCTCTGCCAACTTCGTGCTGCGCGAAGTCCCCACTTCGTGTTATATAGTCGTTTAGTAAGGTTCGCTTCTAGTGTAATTCATTCCATTCCAATAAATTATGTGTTCGGTTTCTAGGCAGGTCATTTTTCTGGCCCATGTTAAGAATACCAGACTCTCTGCGGTTATATTTCACTTTGCAGTTAACCCCATGTGGAGAATACCAGGTTTTCACCAAAAACACAGGTTACAGAAGGGCTGAATCTAACCAAAACACTAAACGAATTAGTATATGTACAGGTTATAAGACAGAAGTAAGCGCTATAATACACTTAATAAAGATAAATTTAAAAATATAAAAAATCTTCATATATAAAATTCCAATAATAAGTCGACCGAAAAGTGAAATCCTGGTATTCATGATTGTAGGAGTATTAGCGGTCATAATCTTAGATTTACTGTATTAGTAAATGAATGTGGTATCCCTGTAGACTGATTAAAACCGGACCCAGTAAAAAAGTAATGAGATAATATGTTCCTGCGCCGTCAGATAGTGAACAGCAAATAATTCAAATTTGCGGGGAACTTTCTAATATTATAGAGAGCGAGTTGGAGGTGCCCGGTTTTAATGGGGAAGAAATGTATAATGCATCTAATTGGGTTTCCACGCATTAGCTCCAAAAAGGCAATAATTATTATAGAATATTCCCATCGTCTTTTTTCCATTGTTTCATTGTTCGGTTGTGCATTATTATTATTTTTTGTTGTTGTTGTTGTTGTTGTTTAATATCTTTCTCATTGTGCTTTATAAGTAGGGGAAGGATATATTTTTTGTGATTTTGAGCCACCTATTTTCTTTTCTTTTCTTTATACATATTGTTATTATGTTACACTATATAATTTACATACGCAAGGCTATACCGAGTTTATGCTCGTGTACGATATTAAATTAAGTTATATTATTATACTTTTTTGTTGGGCACAGCTTTTGAAAAGACGGCAATGACGTCCAGGTGGGATCGAACTGGTAACCTCCGGGTTGGAAGTTTGACGGAACTGAGTCATAATAATTTACTATGGAAATATTTTTATAAATACTTAAATGGAGTATTTAATTGGTCTTTTCATTTGGATTAAGTTAGTCTATTGTCCTCCCTACCTCTACTATTGGTTATTTTGAGTGAAAACGTGCTAATTATTAATTTAGGCGACATACCTTAATCAATAAACATCTATCTATCTATTATTAAATATTATTATTATTAAATATTGTTATTATAATATATTCTATGAAATGAAACATAAAAAATATTTCATATACTCACTATAATTCGCTGTAATTTCACTTTAAGAGGTCTACGCTCCCCAATGCAATACAGGGGAGGGAACCGGGGCTAACAAAGGCGAGGCCGAGTATACAACATCAACCAAGCTAATGGAGGCCAAGAACGCGACTCAATCTACTACACCCATCCAGGAGGCCGACAACCTTGTTTCCCTTCCAACACCCATAATTTGGGATAAACTGAAACATCAGTTAGAAGGTTATGATTCTGCAAAACTACTTTACTTAGAAGAGGGCTTTTCTGTTAGTTTTAGTATAAATTACCAAGGTACTACCTATCTGCTCGTCAGAATCCTCTTGTGGTACAACAGAAACTCAAGAAAGAGGTATGCTGGGCGAATGGCTGGACCTTTTCATGATCCACCTTTCAAATTCTATCACGTCAACCCCATAGGTATACGTCCAAAAAAGACCCCCAATGAGTTCAGGATGATTCATGATTTTTCCGCTCCTTATGATGATTCATCTGTAAATAGCAATATATCTAGATAAAATGCCTCTGTTGCGCATTATTTAGTGGATCATGCTATTTCCATTATTTTAAGATTAGGTTCTTGTTGTTTCATGGCAAAAACTGATATCGCGTCTCCCTTTGAGGTCAAGAGTAAGTAGCGATTTTTTTCTTATTGGTCAAGAGTGAGTAGCGATTTTTATTATTGGATAAGATTATACACGTTGTGGGGCCGTCGCGCAGCACGAGACTCAATTACCGGAGTCGAAATTTAGATAAATTTGTAGACAAACTTAAAAAGTTGCTAAGCCTAGACGAAATGATATTTAGTGTGAAAATGAGAAAATAATCGCTACTTACGCTTGGCCAATAAGAAAAAATCACTACTCACTCTTAGCCAATAAGAAAATAATTGCTACTTTATTTTAACCAATACGAAAATAATCGCTACTTACTTTTAACCAATAAGAAAATAATCGCTACTTACTTTTAACCAATAAGAAAATAATCGCGACTCTGCACCAAGTAGTAAGTAGTCGTGGAATGGAGATAACGGAGTTCCATACCTACCCCCAGACAGCCCACACTGCAAAGGCAAAATGCCTGCAGTTGGAGTGGGAATACATGTAGCGCGTGGTTCGTACTGAAGAGAACGATTTCACACCATTGCGATCAGCCCTGACACACCGCACCATCCCAGCTCTCATTGGTATGCCTCTGGATGACACAGACAGTGATATGATGCTCCTGCCTACTCGACATGGAGGTATTTGGGCTGAGTGACCCGTCAACAAGGCAAGCGCCAGCATTAAGTTCATATACAAAAGTAACTTCAGTTCTGAAGGAAGCACTTCTAAGTGGTACTACCCTACGAGTCGCAGACCATAATGCTTGTATGCATGGTTGAAGCTTCCAGGGAATGCCGTACCACTCTGGAAGCCACCTTCATGGCTAGACCCTAGACCACACCACCTAGACGCACCATATCGGGTAGAACCGCGGGTTGGCTGACAGCTCACCCGCCGCCCCTCGATCACACGGACCTGGACACTGATGGTCCCTGCGTTATGGATCCACAGTGCCAGGCCTGCCGGTAGAGTGTGAGGGTTATGGTGAACAATTCACCACAGCACAGCCCACGTACCATGCTGCAAGTCAGGGGGGATAGTTGTAAGGCGCCATGAAGAGATGCGAGAGGTTTTCTGAAACCTGCTTGCAGCGGCATTCGGCAGCTGCAATGTACAGAGGGACATGACCCTGTCGCAGGGGCGTCTCAACAGCCTGGTCCAGGGGGTAAAGAGGGGTGATGGCCGACCTGGTGGCGCAGGGGCTATGGCAATACCTGAGGGAGGCGGTGGCTTCGTTAGATATTGCGCTGATGTACGCAGACGCACCCTCGTATTCCCGGGCTAACCGCTCTACCGAGTACTAGACCTCTACTCGACCAGCACACCCAGCAGAAGAAGCGCCATTACCAGCGGGTTTGCGAAGAGCGAAGGCTTCATTTCACCCTAGTTGTGGGGACCACAGATGGCATCTGGTGACAGGAGGCTGTCACCTCCGAGACATCTCCGATACCCTCCATCACTATTCCGACGGGATAGCAGACCAGACCCGGAACTGGCTGGGGTGTTGGATAGGGTACAGCGGACTCTTCTCTTCGACCTCCTAGAGCCAACTCGCTCTGCCTCCGGGTAGGTAGACGACCATGGAGGGGCCGCGGATTTGCGGTATTGCATGGGGGACACCGGAAATATTATAAGTTTTGGGAGTCAATGTCCACAACAACATATGTAGCAACTTCTATAAAACATCTAAATAATGATTGATTAAACATTTGAAGTTTCTTTATTACTTGATGTGCTAATTATTGATAAATAATTAGTTTTAGTCGATTTCCTATGTTGATACCATTATTTTATTAAGGTAATTTCGTATCGTATCCTGTTCCTGCTCTTTGACACATAATCTACCTATTTAATGTATTATTATAGTACTGCAGAGTTTTTAATACAAAGTGACAGTATATAATACGTTTGCTTGAGAAAACATATCACTTACAATCAATGGTTGTTAACAGTTTTTTGGTTCTTCTTCACTTCAATAACTATAATGTAAATCGACATGATCGAAAGCTATTCTCAATTTAATGGCTATTTCCATGGATACCAAGTTAAAATTTGTAACATGATTTTTAAATGTATAGTTTTTTTTAAAGAAACAATAATATTAGTAATTGCTGCAACTAGGTCGAGCGAACTCGGACAGTGGAAAAGAGATCCTTCCAGGCTTCCCGATTCTCCATAGTTGTCGCAATTTCTTTTCTCTCAAGTTCAGTTTCCCTTTCAAGCTGGTCTTATTCATTTATATATGTTATAGCGGGTCGTCCACGGCTACGCTTTCCATGCGTTGGTTGCCAGAAAAGTAGATCTTGATATCTGGTATGACCTCGACTTTACTTCTCTCCAGCAGTGCCCGCTGAATCTTAATCTGCGTTCACGGAGAGTGGTTGATACAGATGGTATTCTACCATAAAGATCGGGGTTTGTCATGTGTTGTGCATAATTTATGGTTTCTACACAACACAACTAAGAACATCGTGATTTCATCAGTGTCCAGGTCAGTGTCAGTATCAGTATCATCTCACCCCGTATAAAAGTACATTTCCTCTGTGGCTCGAAAGAATTTGGTCTTCAGGCGCTTGGAGAGGTCTGATTTCCAGATGGTATCCATTTTTATAGAACTACCCATCCATGCCTTTGCTTTCATAGCTTGTCTTTTTTGCTACTATTTTTCAACTTACTATATGTAAGCACCGTACATACAACTCACTGACGTAGTAGTTGTTCTATAGACTACAGCAATAACACATTAGTCTATCGGTGAACACAAAATATTGAATAGCATTTATGTGGGTTTATCTATTATTTATGTTTATTCATTGACATAATAATTAAGTTGAAACAATTAGCGGAATGTAATAGCAATACACTGAACAATACTTTGTCCAATTATAGACCACACATACAATATTGTCAAATGAAATTCAAAGTCTGTAAATCTACATATAGGCCTATCATATATCTTTGCTAAATTTAATTATATTTGTAGTTGTAAACGGATGTAAACGTTACTACGATGGCAGACAACCGTCAACCGTTAACCAACAGTAGATAACCGACAGTGGACAACTGAAAGCATTCAACCGACAGCAGACAATCGATAGCAGACAACCGAAAGCAGACAGCTGACAACAGTCAAACAACATTAAACAACCGACAGCAGATAACTGACAGCAGACAACCGACAACCAGCAGAAGGGATCTGACGTCAAAAGCAGACAACCGACTGTTTATAAACGATAGCTGCGTGGATTATGCAGCATGGATTATGCAGCATGGATTATGCAGCATGGATTATGCAGCATGGACCGACTAATTGGATTACACCTACTGCAAATGCCGGATTTCTTCCCTATGGCTATATATATTCCATTTGTAGTTATCCCCAGACCAGTTTAACACCAGACGGAATAATTTGTCGGGCCAGGTCACCCAATGATATTTTTGGCACAAGTAAATACTAAGTTAGACATGTTATTCTATTGTTATATTCTAATATTCTAAAGTAAGTACTGACTTTATGACCGCGCCGTCTTAAAAGCTGAAAGGTTGCATTTACAAATTATGATATAAATAATTTATCAACGTAATCTTTTTACATTTCAAATCGTTGCTGGTCTTAGCGTTACGTTCCTAATTGGGCCCGTATTGGTGTAATGGGACTCAACATTGAATGTAAAACAATATTGCACAAGTCCTTGGGATGAAAAAAAATGTAACACAGTATATATTCAAATTAATGCATATTTCGGTTTCCTACTGTCGATTGACTGCTGTCGGTTGTCCGCTTTCGTTTATTAAGAGCCGGTTGTCTGATATTTATTGTCGGTTGCCTACCGCCAATTGCGGATAGTCTGCTATCGGATTTCTGCTGACTGTTTGCAGCTGTTGATTGCCTGCTATGAGTTATCTGTTATCGGTTGAATGCTGTCGATTTTCAAATGTTGGTTATCAGCTGATGGGTTTCTGCTGTTTGTTGTCAGCTATCGGTTACCTAAGTCGGTTGTCCGCTGCCACTTATTTGCCGCCGTTTGTCTGAGGTCGGGTTTCTACTGTCGGTTGGGCTGACGATTATTTGCAGACGGTTGTTTGTTTTCGGTTGAAGTTTGTCTGCTGTCGGTTGTCTACTGTCGGCGTAACGTTTACACCCATTGTAAAACAACAAAATCTCTTTTGCAACAAACAAATACACACCAATTAAATATGGGGGGGGGGGGGGTATTTCACTGTTTGCGCACAGGAAAGCTTGAAGGAAATGAACGATGAAATGTATAAAATGAACTATAATTGTCAAACGCATAACTGAACAGAAATGAAACATCAGCGTTTAGAGTTGGTTGTTAATGATTAACTAATTAATGTATTAATTAATTGGCGTATTCTGGAAATACGAATAATTATTACAAATTTACATATAAATACAGAATACAAAATACCGCAGAATTATGAAACTTATATATAGCACATCACTCTTTATACATAATACTCCTTGCCATCCTTATCCCTCATTCTAACGGCTCCGTTTTTCTTGGAATGCGAATTTTCTCGCATTTCGATGTGATTAGTTTTCGCAGATTCAGAGTTTAAATAATCCGCGCTTTCCTCCACCCTATATGCGCCTCCACGATGCGTTTTGTACCGGTAGATGGCGTATATAAGTACTAGGATGGCGACGACAACAGATGATACAATTCCTATTACCATACCGGTAGTGGCGCCGCTCACACTGAATCTTTGCGAAGGATCCGTAGTTACCCCAGTACCGTCTTGTGTTGTGCCTATCAGCCGTATCGACGGACGTACTGATTCCGGTGTATTGTATTCCCCAGAGTTTTCCCACCACGGTACATTTGACGTCGAACTTACAGGCCGGGTGTCGATTCCTGGCCATTCAGTTTGGTCTAACCCTTCGCCACTTAACGAATCCCCCAGCGTCGTGTCGAAAGTTTCGGGACTAGTAACTGGATCAATAACAGCTGATTCTGGGGTCTCAGTGCTCACTACGTTCCAGCCTGAAACGCAATTAATAACTTTTATTATATTATTACTTATTGAAAATAATTTGATTCATCTGTCCAAATGTAAATGTGAAAGTACAATAGTTATATATTATAAAAAGCTAATTCAAGCAGCATAAGACGAAATGATATCGTTATATGGAACAACCGGATTGAATAATATACAAAAGTCATCACTAAAGATGAATAGAACCTTTATCTAATGTACAATATACATAATAAAATATAATAATAAGATGTTAAGATACCGTGACATTGGGGCTTCATGCGAATAATAGGTTATTGCCCGCAATGTCACATCATTGCATCACAATACGCGTTTTTATTGTGCGTCCCTTGTCCATATTATTTTGAGCCTTTAATATTAATATCACCTCTTCTAGAGAACTATTGTATTTTTATTTTAGTAACTTTTGCAGTGGAAACAGTAATTCCAATTCAAAATTAAAAAGTAAAATCTCCACAGGCCATGTTTGAGAGTGGAGAATACTGAAAATGGATTACCTTCACAAATTAATATAAGAAAATAAATCCCCACGAACTTTGATTGCGTCTTTGTTTGCCTGAGAATACACCCTAATCTCGTGATAGATGCCATATGAATGCTAGAAGCAGCTATACTTGCATCCATGGCAATTCGATAATTGTAGCCTAAATTATGAATGCACTTTTGTTCATTTTCTAATGTATTTTGTGTTTATCTAGCAAATAGGCTCTGTAAGCTAAATTAGGCAAAGACATGCGTACCGCATGCAACTGCACCTGTGTCCCCACTGCTTCCCATCCCGAATAAATAAAATAATAAATTCTACCCATAGCTCCGAGAAACAAATTAAATAGGTATTTAACTTCCTATCCCTCTTATGCACCAGCACTCAACTTATGTACAAAACGTCAGAGGAAAAAGCAGTTATGAATAAATTGATGAGAGACGAGGGTAAGGTAAACCGTATGATACTATTTATTTATTTATTACTTGGCCTCATTAATCAGCCTAGCCATATTGGCTTGTCAATTCAAGTAGGAGCGACGGAAGGACTTGGATCTCTAAGGATTAGAAAGGAGATGGGGGATTAGAAAGTGCATACCGGTACGATGTTAGATTGACGAATTGTAGTTTTTAATCCTAACATACTACATATCCTGTCATCCTGACTTAATAAGTGAGCCCATACCGTCCCTCGTCACCAAACCGATGCCACTGACAATGCGAATGTGTTTGATTTAGGTAAATCAAGGATAAGCTAAGGTGTACCGTAATTGGAGTGACTTATGAGGACTTCGATATTAACAGTGACGGCCCTTGAAACGATCAAAGTTAACTGCTTAAGAAATATTATAAAAAACCGTGATGCCATAATTATTATATATATAATTGTTGGTGTTCGGTGGCTTATAAGTTTTGCTTTGAGGTGACAATAATTTTGATTTAATGTAAAATAAATTCCAATTAATATTTGTTTTGTGGTGGTTAGTTTTCCAGTTTTGCATTTCAGGTTTCAAAACAAGCTTTTTTTTTCTTTTCCACAAAGTATTATTCAAGTAAATGTTTTGAATTCATTCTGTATATGAATTTATTCAAATTCATGCTCAATTTCATGCTCTAATTCCAGATGATATCAAATATCTAGATGTCTCTTCTACAAGAATGCTACGCCGGGTTCATTGTGTACAATAAACACATCTCCAATCAGACTCTATGCTATATTATTATATTATGCTTATCTATACTATATGTTTCATTTTGAAATATCGTCGTGGACAGCCCATGATATACTTGAGACGCATCTTACAGGAAACTGGTCTTGAAGGTGTGGATAATCTAGCAAATATTATGGGTGATAGGGAGTTGTGGTGGCGCATGCCCCACCCCACCCTACTACCTAGCCCTACAACGTTTTCCTAGCACCCCACCTACTCCCAAGCCTTACTATTTTCTCCTAGCACACCACCATACTCCCTCTAACCCTTAAACTAGTTATTGATTTTGAGCACTTACGTGATGAAGTAGAGGTGGAAGGTGGGGTTGTGAAAACATTCTCACTAATTTGCGGATTATCTGTGGAATACGAAGTTATAATATTGTCGTCTTCAGTATCACCAGATCCATTGTCGCAATCTTCTTCATCATTATTAATGCATCCATTTCCTGAGAGGATCCCGTCACTTCCAACCTGCACAATTAATATATCTATACATATATGATTTAAATTATTATCCTTACTACAAGTAATGAAAGGTGTCAATAAGTAGAAAACATGTGGGTTAAAGAAAAAGAAAGGGCAGTGATGTACATTTGTTTGAGTAACAGGACAGTGTTTGAATAAGATGGGCAGCATGGTTATGGATAAAATAAATAATATCTCACAGGAGATCTATCAGTT